>BOPN01000577.1:389681-392181 GCA_017312705.2 Penaeus japonicus | reverse complement strand
CTTCACTCTGCTGAAGGCAATATCTGAGAGACAGATTTTCCGTTTGTATTGCTTATATCGAATGTTCTCAATTCTTGCCTGCACTACACTATACGCCATGAATGTTTATGGATGCGCTCCATTGTGTTTATGTGTGTTAATGCGAGTTATAGTAAGTGCCATTGTTTTTGTTTGTTTTTTTCTTGTTTTTTAATCTTATGAGTGTATGCTACGAGCATTACGTAGCATTGCTCATTCTATATGCAGAAGTGTACCATCGGACCTCGACAATATATTTACTACATGAACACGTAACCTTTCAGAAGCTTATGCAAGCCGCAGGATTCCCTGTCTCCCTGTTCCTGTTCTTTTATTTTGTAGTTTCCTTGTTCCCTTTTGATTTACTCGGTATTTCTTGAAATTTTATTTTATATATGTTTTAACTTTTCCTTTAGGTGTGTGTGTGTTACACCTTTCCTTTTCCTCTTCTCTTTTCTACCTCCTTTCTTTCTCCTTCTCCTTTTTATTTCTTGATTTACCTTAACGTTATTATATATACATATATATATATATATATATATATATATATATATATATATATATATATATATATTCTTATCTCTTCTTTCCACTATCACATGCTTTTTCTTTAGCTTTTCCTTTTTCTTTTCTGTCCCATCTTCTCCTGCTGTTTCATTTTCTACTTCCTCATGTTTTTCCTTGTCCTTTTCACTGTCTCCTTCTTCCTCCATCCCCTACTTATCGCCCATATTCATCCTCATCCTCCTCCAACCCCTCTTCCTCCCCTCCTCCTCCACCCCTTCCTACTCCTCTTCCAGCCTCGCCTCCTCCTCCTCCTCCACCCCTCCTCCTCCTCCTTCACCCTCTACCCCTCCCCCTCCTTCTCCACTCTCCTCTCCTCCTCCTCCATCTCGTCCCCCTCCTTTTCCTCCACCCGCCATCCTCGTCCAACATTTTCATCCTCTTCTTCTTCTATCTTCTCCATCTCGTCCTTCACTCTCCTCCTTATCTTATCTATCCTCCTCCACTTCTGTCTCATCGTCTTCATCCTCCACTTTTCACTTCTTCCTGCTTCTCCTCTTACTCGGTACTTCCCTCCTTCTCCTCCTCCATTGTTTTCATTCCCGCTTCAGTACTTCCCTATTTTTCCTTTCATCATATTATCATCCATAGAGTCTTCATACTCTCTGATAGACAAGTTTGACAGAAGTACAGATCCGCAATTAAATATATTTTTAACAACAACACTACATACCTATGGTAACACATATACGCAAGTATACATACATAATCACACAAGTAGGGACAAAAACACACATACACATAATCACATATACACACACAAACACATACATACACGTAGACACACACACACACGCGCGCGCGCACACACACACACAAACACACACACACACACACACACACACACACATACACATACACGCACTCACACATACATAGAGAACATACATAGAGGTACACACACACACACACACTCACACACACGCCATAAAGTTAGGGCGCAGAGTTTAGCTGACCATTATTTTTCCGCCGGATACTCCCCATCCCCTCCCCCCAACCCTGTCTCCCCTTCCCCTCCTCCCCGCTCCCTCTCCCTCTCTTTCTCTCTGTCTGTCTCTTTGTTTTTCTTGTCTATTAATCTTCTTGGTCTTTCTCGTCTATCTCTTTCGCTTTGCTGTTTTTCTTTTCCTTTATTACGATATTGTCTCTCGTGTGTCTTTATTATGGCTTTTCTTCCTGATGTTTATGCTTGTTCTTTATCTTTGTTCTTTTTTCCTGATCTATATCCTTGTTCTTTATCTATCAACATCAATCTGATTCTTTAATATTTCGTTGTTCTTTGAGTTTCGTACTTTTTTTTATCTATCTTCTTTAATCTTCTTACCCACCCCCCCTGTCTGCCTCTTTTTATCTTTAATTTCTTCCTCTTATTCCGACTACGTACCCTATGCCCCCTCCTCCCTCCCCCTACCCTGTGCCCTCTCTCCCTCTCCCTACGTAACCTCTGCCCTCTCCCTCTCCCCCATTTTTATTATCCCGTTCAAGCCATTCTCTTGTAATCCTTCCCCCATCCCTTGCCCATTTCTCGTATCCCCCCCCCCCTCCATCCCCTCGTACCTTTTCAATTTCCTGTTTCTTCCCTCTCTTGCCTTTCCTCTACAATTCATTCCACTGCTCTTCTTGTGTTCTTTTTTTTTCAACCGTTTTGTCTTACTGTCTTTTCCGCTTTCTCCTCTTTCCTTCTTTCATTTCTTTCCCTCTTCTAAGCTTCTGCCTTCATTTCCCATCCTCTTTCTTCTTTTCCCTTCCTTCGCCTTGGACCTTTTTCACTCCTTATCTCTCCATCTCTTTCTCCTTCACTGTATTCTTCATCCTACACATCCCTCCCTAACCAAGTCTTTCCCTCCATTCCATCCCTCCCTCTCATCACCTTCTTCCTCTCCCTCATTATTATGTTTTCTCACCACCCACTCCTTCG
>BOPN01000577.1:382181-384681 GCA_017312705.2 Penaeus japonicus | reverse complement strand
TTATATATTCCGAAGCAATATAGATAAAGCAAAGTAGAGTAAAGTTAATAGATTAACTGAATGACAAGTTAAAATTATAGTTAGTATACTAAGGCAAATATACAAATGAATAAAAAAATATATATAAACAAAAAACTGTATATATATATATATATATATATATATATATATATATATATATATATATATATATATACACATATATGTGTGTGTGTGTATATATATATGTATATATATATATATATATATATATATATATATATATATATATATATATATTTATATATACATATATATATATATATACATATATATATATATATATATATATATATATGTATATTTATATATATATATATATATATATATATATACATATATATATACATATATATATATATACATATACATATACATATATATACATATATATATATATATATATATATATATATATATATATATATATATATATATATATACATACATATATATATATATATATATATATATATATATATATATATATATATATATATACATATATATACATATACATATGCATATATATACGTATATATACATATACATATGCATATATATATATATATATATATATATATATATATATATAAACTGTAATTACCCAAATTACAATATGAAGAACTCTATAGTGTCCAAAGAATAGAAAATCAAATAGATTGGAAAAAAATAAATGCAACACTAGAAAAGTCACTGAAAGATATTGACGTCCTCTTAATACCAAACTAGAGAAGCTTTATAAAGATGTTTGCAGAATGTTTGTGCCCCAAAAAAACAACAGAAACAAGAATATTATACCAAGAGATCGAAGGATCATGTTAAGAAACAAAAAATTAAGGTTAACAAATTGAAAAAAACAGATCAGGTCAAGAGAGAAAGGATTAAAGCAGAGATAAGGCTATTAGAAGATAAATTAACACTGTCTATAAGTAACCAAAAAGCAGCCGAAGAAAAAAAGAGCTGTGGAAGCTATAAAACAAGAATGCATTTTTTTTTCTCTCTCTTATGCAAACAACAGGTTAAAGAGGAGAACAGAAATTGGGCCTCTTGAGAATAATGGTGCATTGGTAACTGATTCAAAGGAAATGGCTGAATTACCCAAATTACAATATGAAGAAGTCTATAGTGTCCCAAGAATAGAAAATTAATATCAGACCCACAACAACATTTTAGTATTATTAGTAACGAAGATGAATGTCTCACTGACTTCATATTCAGTGAAAAAGATATTCTTGAAGCAGTAAGTGAAATATCAACAAACAGCAGCTGGGCCAGATGAAATCCCAGCAATCTTTTTAAAAAAAAACTGCAAAGAAACCATAGCAAAGCCACTGGTAACTTTGTGGAGGAAATCTTTGGACATGGGGATTATCCCCAGCTTACTGAAAGAGGGTACTATAATTCCAATATATAAAGGTGGAAACAAAGGTCAGTCCAAAAATTATAGACCAGTAGCACTAACATCTCTTATGATAAAAATATTTGAAAGGGTAGTGAGGAAAAAAATTGTTCAGTTTTTAGAAAAAGAAAACAAGATAAACCCCGGGAAAAATGGATTCAGAAGTGGTAGATCTTGTTTATCACAGATCCTGACCACTTCTAACACATACTTGGGGACCTAAATAAAGATATTTGATGTAATATACCTAGATTTTTTCAAAAACTTTTGACACATACGAAAGGACCTAACTGAAAATAGAGAAGTCGATGTAATATATCTAGATTTTGCAAAAGCTTTTGACAAAGTAGATCACGGCATTCTGCTACATAAGATTAAAGACCTTGGAATCGGCGGGAAAGTTGGAAGATGGATTTACAACTTCCTAATAAATCGTAAACAAAAAGTACAAATTAATGGGCTTTACTCGAATGAAACGATTATTATGAGTGGGGTGCCACAAGGGTCCATTCTTGGACCCTTGTTATTCCTTATTATGAAATTGATAATGGTGTGAAACACTCGAGAGTAACATCATTTGCAGATGATACAAGAATAAGTACACCCATAGATATACAAGATAATGAAAACAAACTTAACGAGGATCTACATACCATCTGTAAGTGGGCATATGATAATAATATGAAATTCAATGCAGATAAATTTGAAATCATAAGATATAGTCCAACTGGAAATTTAAGAGCAAAATCATATTTTGTCGAAGGTGTGAAGATTGAGGAGAAAAAAGTAGTAGATCTAGGACTCTATATGAATAATGACATGAGTTTCAGTCACCATATAGAGCAGATTGTCAATAAAAGAAAAGTTATGAGTGGATGGGTAATGAGGACTTTTAACACAAGAGACCCAGAACACCTTTTACCACTATGGAAAACATTAGTGACCACAAGATTAGAATACCAGTGCCAAGTATGGAGCCCAAATCTTACAAAAGATATAATGTTGATAGAACAAGTCCAAAGAATCTTTACACATAAGTTAAATAATATGATGGGTCTA
>BOPN01000577.1:362181-364681 GCA_017312705.2 Penaeus japonicus | reverse complement strand
ATTGTTATTTTTATAAATGAAATCATTTAAAATCCCCGGTTATCGTTACATTAAAAGGTAATAAAAAAAAAACGATAATGATAATATAACTATTAATGATGATAATAATGATTACTATCAGTACTATTATCTGAAGTATTGCTATCATTACTGGTATTACTATTACCATTACTATTTTTACTATCACAGAAATTAATATCATCATTATCGTTATCTTTACGTTTAACATTCTTGTCATGTTTATTGTTATTTATATTATTATGATCGTCATCATTATCTTCATAATCATTATCATTGTATTATCAATATTTATATTAATGCCATCATTACTGTTATCATTGGTAGTATCATAATGATCATTATAATTATCAATGTTATCTTTACTTATTTGTATTAGAATATTTAAACAATGTAACTGAAGGAATTACAACTAAACACAACATATAAATACATCTTTAATACCAATACAACAACAACAAAACCAAACTGATACAACAGATACAAAACTAAATACAGAAACAACATTCATATAAAGAACATAACTGTACCACCTAAAAAAAAAAAAAACTAATCTAACCATCAATATACATTTTCATTGGAATGCGGAAGTATATTTAATTAAAAATTACAACTGAACCCACCAGCACAAAGAAACAGTAATGCATTTGGAACACTTATAGTTAGAATAATAACAGTCTAGTACAGGGAGACCATAGACACACAAAAAAATAATTATCACTTTTAGCTTCCGCTTGACTCTCGTATAGGTTAGAATTAAGCATGATAGTATAATGGCTATGTTTTGTCTTTAATTTCAAAGAAGTATATGTCGGTAAGATAAGTTTGTGAGAGATATATAAGGGAAGGAATACTAGACGTTGGAATAGGAAGAAAAGAAAAGGTAGAGAGATTTTATGAGACAAAGGAAGGGAGAAAATATATACCTCATAGAAACAGACAAATATATCAGTTGTAGAATAAATAAAGTTCAAATGGAAGTCAAATCACAATTATCGAAATACATTCTATATGTGATATTGTCTGATCTTGCCACTACTAGGAAAAAAAAGGAAAAAGATGCTATATTCAATATGCGACGAATCGGAGGTTTGCAATAGTCACCCTTAAAAGCTGTTGTAATCATAGAAAACGAATAGATAGGATCTATAACTTATATATTTCGCAAAGACAGACCTTTTATGTACTTTGTTAGTGAAATATACATACGTAAAACTGGTAAATGGTGGAATTTTGAACTGATGTAAACCAAGCTTGAACAGTTACAAATGATGAATATAGGTAATCGCACACACACACACACACACACACACACACACACACACACACACACACACACACACACACACACACACACACACACACACACACACACACAGACACACACACACACACACGCACGCACACACATACACACACACGCACACTTACACGTTAAAATACGAAGGTAATCAGGCGATAGGTGGTTGAAACTACTAGTCATGAGTTATCTCAATGTCCATAGATCATAAAAAAATGTAGTAACGTTAAGGAAAAGTGAAAAAAAAGTGGAATGACTAAGGTATCAAGTGAAGCGACCACGAATCCTGCATGGTAGTAAGCCTTTTGTGCATAGAGGCAACCGCAATAAATAAAGCTCTGTCTTTTTTTTTTTTTTTTTTTTTTTTTTTAGTAACTAATTATCACAAAAGGAAAACAAAAGTTAGAAGCAGTGCTGGACATCGAGGCTCTAGAAAACCTCGCAGAGAACCCGATGGCAGGATATTAAGAAGAAAAAAAGTCAGAAAAAACATGAATCTAAAGGAAATAGTGGAAAATTATCCATTGAGAGAACACCAAGAAATCAGATAAGGAAATAAATGAACTCAAGCGAAAGATAGAAGTTGGAGCCATCATAGAAAGCAATCCCCTAATGAAAGCAAAGAATATACAAGAAAAGGTTGAAGGAGATGCCAAAGTAAACGAAGCAGAAAAGGAGATTGAAAATAAAGTGGTAAGCAGTCTATCCAAGTACTGGAAGAGTCAAAGAATACAACTGCTACCTTTGCGGATGTAACAAGAATAAAGATAAAGGTAAATGAAATGAGAGAAAAAATAGTAGGAAAAGATATACAGAGGAATGTGCTCAACAACTTTCTACACCATTATTATTAGTATTCCAAAGTTCAATGAAGCAGGATAAACTATCGAAAGTATGTAAATTAGTAAATGTTGCTCCAATGTATAAGAATAAATTTCCTTGAATTATCGACGAGTTCTGTTGACTATTTTAATATATAAACTACTACTAAAGATAATAAGGAAACAACCTAAAAAAAAAAAAGAAAGAAAAAAGAAGAAGAAAAAAAAAGCATACGATATAAGAAAAAATCTGTTTGGTTTCAGGAAGGGAGATCATGTATAACAAATATCCTTTCCTGAGATACTACAAGGGAGAGACTTTAGACTTCAAAAGGGCTTTTGCCAAGGTGATTACACAATT
>BOPN01000577.1:354681-359681 GCA_017312705.2 Penaeus japonicus | reverse complement strand
GATGATAGAAATAAGGCCCAAGAAGAGCTCAAAAGTATCAGATTTGAACCCATTCTTGAGGCAATTTATAAAGTGAAAAAGAAAAATGTTAAATCATTAATTCAATCTGCAAAGTCTAATTGTTTCGGAAATAAATTCACTGACCATAAAAAAACTGTTAAAACATTAGTGTCTAACAATAAACGCAGAGATAACTACACAAATTCTATGCATAACACCGAGCATCTTAATAACTTCTTTACACAAATTATAAAACTACATGTGAACAAACAATTGCTTCCACATCACATCAAAACACAGATCGGGCAAGGCTCATGGGTGTTTGTGTGTGCATAAGGCATGGCCACGCCACCACGTGATTACTTATGTATATCGATCACGTGGTCATCATGTTGTGGTCCAGGTCAGATCTGCTGACCTGGTAGATCGACAGAGGCAAGTGACGCCTTGAGACAAGGAGTCTATCCTGAGTGTGCATGAATGAGTAATAGTAGGTGAGTGATATTACTTCCATATATACATATATCTGTTTATTATATGAAGATGTATTCGTATTATATTGTGAACCCACCCAGTAAAGAAAGAAACCCAGTGAACTAGCATTTCTTAAGAGAAAGAGAGATAACAAGAACAGTGCACAAACAGAATAAGATATAAAGTATATAAAGTACTCATAGCATAAGATAGTAGAGGCTATCTATCTAACTTTAAAGACATTAGTGTGATGTCTCTGTGCTGAATATCACGAGAGGTGACTCACCACAAAGACCTATCTTTTGAGTAACGAGCCACAAGATCTGGCAAAGACTGATGGTAGATTAAGGAGGGAGGTAGGAAACTACTTCCTTAATCATAATATACTGCACAAGAAACAACCAACTAAGGTTTCATCACTAAGAAAGAACGAAGAAGTGATTGTCATTCCAAGAGCATTGGTAAAAAGGGTGCTGCACATGATGCACAATAACCCCCTTGCAGGTCATGGTGCCACCCAAAGGATCCTTTTCCGTACCAAGCGCTTATTCACATGGTTGGGTACGGATAAGGATGTTAAGAAGTATGTAGCCTCTTGTATTGTTTGCCAAAATTTCAAGGGGAATGCACACCCATTGTGTTTCCTTGCACGCTTACCAATTCCAAGTTGCAAGTTCCAGTCTATAGCAGTTGATCTCATAGGACCATTGCCTGTGACCGAAAGAGGCAACAAATACATCCTGATTTGTGTAGACTATCTCACAAGATATACCATCATTGCCACTCTAAAGAGGATAGAGGCTAAGGAAGTTGCAAGTGCCATATGGGACAACATCATCAGTCAATGGGGACCTCCAGAAACCATTTTGAGCGACAATGGCACAGAATTCCGTAATGCGGTCATGAAGAAACTGGCTAAATTGGGTGGATTCGACGACAGAACTGTTACCATTTACCATCCAGGAAGCAATAGATTAGTAGAGAATCACAATAAACTGATTATCTCTATATTGAGGAGTATTGTGGACAGCCTGCATCCAATCGATTGGGATGGTCACTTAGCAACAGCACAGTTCGCACTCAACAGTGCCTATAACAGCTCAATTGGGGATACACCATATTATGCTGTATATGGAATGGACCCAATCTTCCCCAATGCTGCCCTGCCGAACTTCTCTTCACCTTACAATGTGGATGAGAGGGCTTCCGCAACCCATCGTATATATCACCAGGTTAAGGAAAACCTAGAGCGTGCAGCAGACCAGCGGGAAAAGCAGAGAAGCAAGATTGCCAAGAAAACTGATTTGTTAAGTGGTCAACGTGTTTACGTAATGAGACCCAAGAAGAAATGGGATACCAAATTCACCCCTAAATGGAGAGGCCCTTATCGCATTCTTGAGAAGCTGAGAACAAACGTCTACAGACTAGAAGAATTGGGAACCAAGAAAACCACCGAAGTTCATCTGGAGCTGATCAAAATTGTTCCTGAGTCTGTAATCTCAAGACAGTTGGCTCCGAGTGCCAGACGTCCATACTATGACGTATTAAATGAGAAACCAAAAGTCGACAGTACACTGGCTTACACATATGACAGCGACGATGGTGACGACAATGTTGACAATCCAACAGACTTTTGCAATAATGAGAGTACAACCGATGCAGCAGATGATGAAACCAGTCTCCCAAATGTAGTTGAAGGAAATGAGCAAGACACATCAGTGTGTTCTGATTCTATTAATGGAAACACAACACAGACAAATCAGCTTGATATAACCAGTGAGGACACTAACCCTTTGTCTGTGCAGCTTGACGCTAACACAAGTGTGAATGAAGAGAATGATGTGGAGCTATCACCTCCAAATGGTAATGATAATGAGTTTGTCTACCATAGAAGATCCAGAGACTACAGAGTCTCGTGATCAGTCTATTAATAACAGTGGGGAAGAATTGAGTGTTACCCGTCGAGTAACCAGGGGTCGTACATATCCAGTGGGATATTACAAGAAATTGCATGACGGAAAAATGAGGAATTCATAATATATACCCCATTTTATATGCATGAATTACTGTGTTGTTTCCAATAGCTTAGCTTAACTTTGACTAATCAACAAAACAATTACACATCTATTTTCTTTCCTTTCGTTCCTATCTCTGATGCTTTCTGTTATATGAATATTAATACCCGACCATTCAACAGCTTGATACTGACGGTGCTGAGGTCAGAGGAGATGGATATGCCGGATCCTAGTCCAAGACCGCTCATCAGCCCTGGTTTGATTACTCTCAAGAAGGATCGACAGCTCGTTCTCTCGGAAAGCTGTTGGCATTTTTTGAGAGTGCAACACCTCGAACCATACCAGTATTTGTGGCCAGAAATCTCACAGTAGGGCTGCAAGTTATGATCACTTTCATTAGCCAAACATCTGTGAATGGAACAACCCTTCAGTGGTCAAGACAGCTTCCATATATTAAAACAAGGGTCATCCAACTTAGTAAGACCCTAAAGAGCCTTACAAGACATGTGGACCAGGTGCATAAATTGATAGAGAACTTAGGTAGTTGCCAGACCAGACGAGTCTCCTGGGCCCCATTTTTCGTTCATGGGCACAATCATGCATGACTTGTTTGGACTCATGGACGAAAGTGGTGAACGGTTAGTCCAGAATCTTGCATACCAACAGAAACAGATTGTAAATTTGGTGCACCGGCGAGCTAGCATTGTGACAGGGCTGTTAGACTCTTTCAAGGAAACCACTGAAAAGGTTGAAGATTTAGGGAAAAGAGTGTCTAAACTAGAGCTGATGCTATTTAATGATCGCATCCACATTGAAGAACTGTTTGCAATGAGCCAATTTCTTGGATTACTGTCGGATCAGGTCTCAAGTGTAGAACGTGAGATTGATTTGCTGTTGGATGTGATAAATGAAGCAGAAAATGGAAAAGTACACAGGTCACTCGTGAATGAGGACCTGCTATTGAATCTCAAAGAACAAATGCCTTACATGGTAACCAATGACGGATTATCATTTTCCATGATGGAGATGAAGAACCTTTACAATTGCAATTCTGTTATTCTTTTTACAATCTTGGTTTATATCCCTAAACCTGAACGATGGAACATCTTCACTCCTTATCCCACTCCTATTCCGGTAGGAGACAAATTCTTTACCTACACAACACCTGCACACTTCGCTGTCCCTGTGGGTAACACTCACACTGTTATAGAGTTTAAGGATGGGCAACTCGAAGGCTGCAAGAAGTCACTTAGAGAGTATATGTGTCAGGCAATGAAGTTAAGGTACTTAAGCCCAGAGAACAATTGTATCCTCCATGTTATCAGCAGATATGCTGTGAAGATTAACAAATTTCAGTGCCAGTTCACAGTTCGAAACAATTATCAACCATTTTCCATCTGATGCCTAATTTGGAGATAATTTTTTCCACGATTACTAACACCTTTACACGAACATGAGGAAACAAATTCTTTTCTCACATAGTAAACGAACTGATCATTATCTATCCCTGCATCTTGCACCCTTCGAGTAAATGACATTGTATTGAGATCGCCCAAAGCTATTAACTTCCCTGATGATATTCTGGGAGTGGACGTTGTCGACATCAACCACATCAAGACCATTTTGCAGAATTCCTTGATGTCGCCCACATCCAACCCCAGCGCTACCCAACACGCTACATTTATTAAGTAAGAGGACAGATGAGCTAATTAAAGAGCAGTGACAGCTCTCTAAGGATCAAGTGTCTGATGCAGAGGCTTGATGGGGACAGTGAACTCCCCGACCGGGTGGGATTTCACAGTATACGTGATATTAGTTGGTTATCTTCACTTTCCTCATTCATCATATATATGTTGTTGTTGGCCGTAGCCTGGTGGGTAGTATGTCATGTTCGTCCTCGATTTTGCTGATGCTTGAGACCTCCTAGACACCACAGAGCCGATGATCTGTTTGGCCGAGATGAATCGGGACACTTCATCCCCAAGGTGGGGGTGGGGGGTGGGGGCATGTCACGGAGGCGACTGTCAGACGATCGTCTCTATAGCTAGTGGTATTAAGAGCCCTCAATCACCCATGCAACAACCGCAAAAGCCCTAGGGATTTTTCCATGTCGATAGCAATGGATGTTTCCGTATGGGTGACGTGGTTACGCCATCACGTGATTACTTTTGAATATCCACGTGAACACTTTTCTATAGTGATCACGTGGCCACTATGCAGAGCCACAAGCTGACCTGGCAGCGTGAGCCTACCTCGACCTTATAGCCAAGGTACGTTCCTTTTACCCCGTCATTGCCGTCTCGACTCTAGAGAAACTCACACTTCGCCCGTCTCAACATTTTCTGTGTGATTATACACCAACTACACTCTCACTCGACCCCGTGTCAGTCTCCTTTCCTGTTAGTGACATCTCTATCCCTCCCAAATGCCCGAATGTTGAAAGATTACGATGCTCAGCTTGATCCCTTCGATTTTATTCCTTCATACCATACAACCTATGGTTTCCCTTTC
>BOPN01000577.1:324349-326849 GCA_017312705.2 Penaeus japonicus | reverse complement strand
TATATATATATATTATATATATATATATATATATATATACATATATATATATATATATATATATATATATATACATATATATATATATGTATATATATATATATATATATATATATACATACACACACACACACACACACACACAGGGTCTTTAGGTTAAAGACCCTGAAGATAAAGCCATAATCTTCAGTGACTAAATTCGAAAGCTTTTAGTTTGCTTTGAAGTGACTGTGTAGATTGCCCCAAAACTCGTCCCAGAATTTCGTTCGCACGCCTTCATGGCTTTTACAATCTTTGCTTTGTTAGCAATCTGTGTTTCAACTAAAGATTGTAAAGAGAAACAAATATCTCACACAGTTACCATGCATAGAGCATCTGATATTTAAGAGCAAACTTAGATATTATCGAATATTGTGCCATAATAAAGTATTGCTCAAGAAGCACACCCTTGAATGGGTACAAGTTTTTTTCATCCATCTAGTCTTGTGAGTTGCACCATGGTTTATGATAGGTAAGCCTTACAAAACGTAGAGAAGCAATACAAGCAGCTCCGAGTAATCAGCTTTTGGCTTTCCGGATGTTATTAGGCTTTCAAACAATGAGAATTGTTAATTTTTCAAGTTGTCGAGCAAATAATTTACTGTAATAAAATTATCTGCACTTTTTTCCTGTTGTGAAAGGTAAAACTAGCTTTGAAACACCTTTAATATTGTTGATTCAGGTGTAATTTCAGCTTCAAGTCTTCGAGTGATAAAACTATGATCTAATACAATATCAACTACATATTTGTTGCATGCAAATCATAGCAGAGATATTCCAAGTGCTCCCTGGAGAAAGATGCAAGTAGCTGAGATGTGACCCGCAAAAGTTGTAATCAAGTATTAATATAGCTATAGCAAATACAAGAGTATCTATTACTTGCAATAGAACTAGCTGTATCGAGCACTACCACCTATTTTCATGGAATAAATCCAATCTGCCAATTGCATTTCTTGTGTAATGTTCCTGCCTGCCTCACTTTTCTCAACCACTTCAAGTTTTATTACACCTATTAGTTTTGTTTCATCCTCTCTTGTGACATATAGACATGATTAGAGGTAGTTTATAAATGATAAACTGCTACAGATGTAACTTTTATAGATATTATGATGACACAATGCTCTTACTTCTGATATCTACTCTCTATAACTTCAGAGATTCGGAGGTATACCTTCCTATCAATTCTATCTCAACTCGGTCACCATCTCCTGAAACAAAGTCCCTTAAAAATATCGATGGAGAGATAAATCTTTGTGGCATTATCAATTGCCTGTTTCTTTATTATGTGACATCGACTACGGTGAGACAGATGAGGAAAACCTACTTCTTTTCAATAACGTGACACATTAGGATGGCCAGGAAAGTCATGAAGCAAACTGATGGAAACATCCGTCTTTATGGCGATGTGCTATTTATTTTCGTAGAAAGACAAAAAAGAAAGAAAAAAAACAGGATTACCAATAGAGGAAGTTCCTAGGACTCGATCATCTATTAAGGAGGTTATAAGGAAAGGATATTCTGTATCATTGCCAGTTATATCAACACTGACAGCTTGGCCCCTGGGTCTTAGAGGTTGGTTCTTTTCTCCACGCCTTCTTATCTTTTTCTCTCTTATTTCTTTTCTTATAGTTCTGTGATAAAGCAATTATAGACGAATACGAAAACGGCCAGGAACACTGGTATATGCTTGTGGGACAATGATATGATTCCTTGGTTGCTCGATGCATTACGACATTACTTTCCAAATGTTGCCCTCCTATAATTGGGATTTTGACGTGTCATACCGCACACCCCTACGGTCCTACCCTGTCGCTGTACCACTGGTTCCTGGAGTGGAGCTGACCTTTGACGAGCCTATGATCATCCAAGAAATTTTTGCTTTTCTCCCGATGTGAATCAACGATATTGCGGCGTGGTTTATGACTTTGATAACAAAGGAGGCTTTTATTCATACTTATATAGTGTTTTCGTCTGGATATCCCCTGCGTCAAAGCCAAGAGGGTAGTTGCGCTCTTGTCTGCATTACGTATATATCTGACAGGTCTTACTCAACATGTTTCTTTTAGGGAATTTTCACTATAGCCCTTTTCCTTTGGGAAATTAAGCAATGTCCTTAGTACGACAGTCAAATAGAACGACAGTTCTGAGGCTTTGTCATACACATATCTACCAAATAGTAAAATGAAAGTACTTGATCGTAAGCGTACCAAGTACCTTTTTGTAAAACTGAAGTTTTGTTTGCATCTTAACATATTTCGATGTTATGTAGGCATGTATATATATTCTTGATCAACCAATATCTTAGTTAGATGGCTGTCACAGAAAAGAAAGAAAGAAAGAAAAAAAAATATATATATATACATATATATATATATATATATATATATATATATACATATACACACACACACACACACACACACACACACACACACACACACACACACACACACGCACCCCT
>BOPN01000577.1:292893-295393 GCA_017312705.2 Penaeus japonicus | reverse complement strand
AGAGACTAGGATGAATATCCCAGGAGAAAATAACTCATATAGGTCTTGTGTGTGAGATTAACATGGTTCAGTGGTCTGAGAAATTTCTCGACAGGCGGGGAAAAGAAAGAGAGAGAGAGGAGGGGGAAGAGAAAGGCAGATATACGGTAAGAGAGAGAGAGTGGGGGGGAGAGAGAGAGGGAGGGGAAGAGAAAGAGAGAGAAAAAAAAGGAGAGAGAAGGAGGATAGAGAGAGACAGCGAGAGAGAGACAGGGTGGAGAGGACAGAGAGAGAGATAGAGGGAGAGGAAAGAGAGAGATGAAAATGAAAAGAGAGAGAGAAAAGGAGAGAAAGGGGGGGTAGAGGGAGAGAGAGCGAGAGGGAGAAATGAAAAGAGAAAGAGAGAGAAAAAAAGAAGAGAGAGGGGGAGTAGAGAGAGAGAGAGACAGGGGGGAGAGGAAAGAGAGAGAGAGGGGGGGGAAACGATATTCAGACAATATAGAGTAACAAACAAACATAGTGACCGTCAAAAAAAATTATGAATATACATTTTCCATCTCCTTCCCAAGTACATGCTGTAGTTAACTCCCTACTGTTACACAACCCTTAACTTAAACTTTCCTTTTTCTACTAATATAAAATAGAAAGAGAGTAATAGAGAGATTATATGCTACGTTTAACTTAGCAAAGCGAATAGAGAAAAGGAGATGAAAGACGGAATGACCCGCAGGTATGAGACAGTGACGACTGACGAGCTCACTTCTTCAGTCCAGAGAAGACGATTAAAAAACCCGAGATTCCTTCCTCTGAAATGTTAGACTGACTCCAAAAAAATGGAATTAGACTGAGAGTGACCTGAAATCCAATGCAGTATTTCCATTTTCTGTCTAATCTGCTGAGTTTTTATTGTTGTTGTTTTTTTTCTCAGGTATGTATTGCAATGGATCGTAATGGGTTAACTTTTTTATTCCAAGTGAACTTATAAGTGTTAGATGTGTATCTGTGTGTAATGGGTTGTATCATTTGTTCTTGTATGTCTGTGTGCATTTGTGTACGTCTCAAAGACTTTATGTGCGTTTTTATGTACATATAGTCGAGAAGCAGACAGTCGTGGTTGTGGAGTGAAGAAAGGGAGAGTTAGAAAGAGCGCCTACAAATCCGTACGAATTAGTATACAAGTAGTAGCTGAATGTAACTACAAGCCTTGTACTACGTGTAAATTTGCTACGCCGTCTTCAGTTTCCGGCATCATCGCTGAGGGAGATGGTGGTAATTAGCTCTCCTACGGCTTCCCACTTCCTACAGAGAGAAGATAGGTCTCGGGAGAATGTCGGGAGGTCACGTGTCACTTGCAAGACAGCGAGGGTGAAGGGAGGGAATTCGTGTGCGCTTGGGGCTCTCTATGTGATCTTGCTTGGCTGTGCGTGCGGCGTCTGTTTGTGTTTGTTTGTTTTGTTTGTTTGGACTTGTTTGAATGTGTGAGTGTGTATGCCTGTGTGTTTTCGTGTATGTAGGTGTGCTTTTGTTGATTCTTGTGTTTTTTTGTGTGTATTCGTATATACCCAAGTGTAATTGTGTGATTTACTGTTGTGTCCTGTGTATTTTTGTGTATACAAGTGGTTCTGATCATGTATATACATGTGCATTCATGTGCGTGTGTGTTTGCGTGTTTGCATACGTGATTTTATTCGCCATACCGCCCCCCCCCCCCCCCCCCTTTCCCGCCAAAAATCCTGCCGCCATTTTGGTTCAACACTCATCCTCAAATCCGCCTCAAAGTCCCTGATCAAAGATAGGATCTCCTTATATAATCTGCCTTCTTCATTCTCAGATCTACGTGACGGTCGTGGGACTCGCCATTCCTCTCAATCCTCGGGGAATTTTCTTATTCTTTATTATTTTTCTTATTATTCGTTTATTATTTAGGTTTAGATATTCTTTGCTTGAATGTATTAGCTATTACTAATTTTGTGATATTGATTTGCTTGCGTTTACTTACAATCACTTCGTTATTATGTCTCACTAACACTTACTTATAATTACTTATCCGTAGCTAGTTCTTGCTTACACTTACTTACAGTTAGATCTCCGTGATTACGTTTTACTTACGCTAACTTACAATAATTTATCGGGGATTCCGTTTTACTTACGTTTACTTGCAATTACTTATCCGTGATTGAGTCACTTGCGCTTACTTACAATTACACATCCATGATTATGTCTTACTTACACTTACTTCTTATCCCTGTATATCCCATACTTACATATCCTTATCCTTACTGGTTCCTTACTTACATTTCCTTACTTTTATCTGTTCCTACTTACACTTACTTTCGGTTACCTGTTCCCTAGTTACATTTCCTTTTCTTACGTATCTTTATTCATTCGTCTTTATCTTTACGTATCCTTATCCACTTACCTTATATACTTATCTTTATCTTTACTAGTTTTGCCTTATCTATATCTTATCTACTTATCCTGTGTGTGTGTGTGTGTGTGTGTATGCGTGTGTGTGTTTGTG
>BOPN01000577.1:282893-287893 GCA_017312705.2 Penaeus japonicus | reverse complement strand
CCAGAACAAACCTCACCTGCGATAATGAACAGCGAGGATTATGATAATCAGTCGGATAAAGGATGGCCCGCGTAATTTATCCAGCTGCGCAAAAAATAAGAATAAAAGAAATTGATAGATAATGAAAACATAAACATGGGAAACGCAGCAAAACAGAAAATAAATTAAAATATTCAATCGCAGAAATTGCATGGATAAACATTTAAGTTGGGAAAAAGTATATGATCTGACGAATTCTAAATGCATTTAAAAAGTTGCAAAGAGTAAATAGTAATTATTTGCAATCATTGTGTGAACCTCGGGTATATGAAAGCAGACTGAAATTCCGGCAGAGTTTCCTCATCCTCAGTCTCATCAACATCATCAACTGAATCCATTGTTTGTAAAAGAAAAAAATAGAAAAGAGAGAGAGGGGGGGGAAGAGAGAGAGAGAGTGGGAGGAAGAGGGAGAGAGAGGAAGCAAAAAAGAGAGGAAATAACAGAAAGAAAGGCAGATGGATTTAAAAAGATTTTTTTTTTTTGTGTGTGTGTGAGAGAGAGAGAGAGAGAGAGAGAGAGAGAGAGAGAGAGAGAGAGAGAGAGAGAGAGAGAGAGAGAGAGAGAGAGAGAGAGAGAGAGAGAGAGAGAGATTTAGACTGACACACAAGCAGAGAGAGAAAAAAATGAGACCCAAACTGAGACAAAGAGGCGAAACAGACAGACAGACAGACAGAGACAAAAATAGAACGGACAAACAGAGGCAGAAAAGGGACAGACAGACTGAGAGAGGCAGAGATAGACAAACATACAGACAAGTAGAGATATAGAGGCAGATGCAGACAGACAGACAGATAGAAAGTAAGAGGTAGAAACAGGGAGATGCAGAAAAACACAAACAAATATTCAAATGGACAGAAAGTAAAAGGCAGACACAGACAGACAGAGAGGCACATCGTAAGAGTCAGACACAAACAGACAGACAGAATCAAAGAAGTTTTTGGAACTCGAACCCACCCTCTGTTTATCTATTTAAAATCGACGATCACTCATAAACTTGGGCAAACGTGCATGATGTTTAGCCAACAAGTTCTCCCCTTTCCCAAGTTCAAAGATGGTTGTCGTTGCGTATTCCGAGGAAGAGAGCCGAGCCATCAGACTTGTTTGGAACATGTAAATACGCCAAATTAACTTTACTTGCGATAACGCATTCCCTTTCTCTCTGCTTGTCTGTGTCTCTATCTTACTTACTCTCCCTTTCTGTACATTATTTATCTTATTCGTTTATTTATCTACTTCGTCCTCTCTCTCTCTCTCTCTCTCTCTCTCTCTCTCTCTCTCTCTCTCTCTCTCTCTCTCTCTCTCTCTCTCTCTCTCTCTCTCTCTCTCTCTCTTTCTCTCTCTCTGCTATACGCAAATCTATGCGTATAGCATAAATTTGCAGACAAACATATATTGAGAGGTAAACAGATAGATAGATTGAGATAAACACGTTCATAGATAGGTAGGTAGATTGATAGATAGATAGAGAAAAAGAGAGATAGATAGATAGAGAGAGAGAGAGAGAAAGAGAAAGAGTGAGAGAGAAAGAAAGAGAGAGAGAGAGAGAAATAAATAAATAAATATATATATATATATATATATATATATATATATATATATATATATATATATATATATATATATATATATATATATATATATATATATATATATATATATATATATATATACATATATATATATATATATATATATATATATATATACACATATATATATATATATATATATATATATATATATATATATATATATATATATTTATACATATATATACATATATATATATATATACATATATATATATATATATATATATATATATATATATATTTATATATATATATATATATATATATATATATATATATATATATATATATATATATGTATATATATATATAATTCAACAAAATCTTCTCCATAAAGCGTACTCATCAAACCTTTGGCCAAACTGACGTCTCCGATAACGAGAGTAACCACTTAAATCTCCAAGCCACCAAAAGCCATGGTTCAATATGTGGTTAGCATTAGCATGGCACAAGTAGTGGCTTTAGTCTCTCTCGTAGGTCTGTATTGACATGAGATCCATTAGTCGTGACTGTAGGTGTAATGACAGGGAAGTGTTTGTTTTCTATTAAAGACATTTCTAAGGGTGGATGTAATTGATGTTTTATGATAAGGCAGAGGGAGGGACGGAGAGGGGGGGAGGGGGAAAGAGACAGGCAGAGAACCAGTGGCTAACAGACAGGGGGAGGGAGAAAGGGAGAGATTGAAATGAATTGACTGAGACTTTTAGAGCTTATTTTAAAACTCTTGTGAATCGCTTAGAAGTTTTTTTATGAATTATGAAAAGGTATGGTCTTTAGAACGTTAATCCCTTATAGAAAGTATAGGTATATATATATATATATATATATATATATATATATATATATATATATATATATATATATATATATATATATATATATATATATATATATATATATATATATATATATATATATATATATATATATACATATATATATATATATATATATATATATATATATACATATATTTATATATATATATATATATATATATATATATATGTATTGTGTGTGTGTGTGTGTGTGTGTGTGTGTGTGTGTGTGTGTCTGTGTGTGTGTGTGTGTGTGTGTGTGTGTGTGTGTGTGTGTGTGTCTTTCTCTGTCTGTCTCTCTCTCTCTCTCTCGCTCTCTCTCTCTCTTTCTCTCTCACTCTTTCTTTCTCTCACTTTCACGCACATATATAAAGTCATCATCTACTGAAAAAAAATAGGTGTGATAATAATAGTAATGATAAAGATAATAATAAATATAATATTAACAAGAGACAGCTTACTTCAAGACGACATATGGTGACACTCACCTAGTAATATGTTTTGTGTGTGAGATAGGCCTATCTATCCAGACGCATCTTGTCACCCTAATGATTTTTAGGCTTCACATCCTGCCTGAACCTATCGCGTTCTGATTTTCATTTCTCAACGAATACCGAATGTGGAGATTTGTGCTTTGATACGAAGAGGAGGAGGGGGAGAATGATGACTTTTGGGCGGAAGAGGCGAGAGGAAAACCGGTTGGCTATGAAATTTGTATTTTGTATTTTGTGTGGGTTTTATAGCGATAATATTGATGATGAGTGAAAATCATGGCGATAATGATAGGAATTATGATGATAGTAATAATAATGATGAAATTTATCCTGATGATAATGATGATGGTGATGATGATAATGATGAGGATGATAATTATAAGTAATTTATAATTATGCATATGTAAGAAATATATTAATAATGAGAGTAAATGATGATGATGAAGGAAAAAAAATATAATGATAATAGTAATAGAAATGATGATAATCGTAATGAAAAAATGATGATAATATTGATAATATTGTAATAATAATGATAATAATGATGATAATGATAATATCAAAAATACTTTTTATAACTATTACAATCATGATTATCATTGTAGTTGTTATCGTTATTACTACCACTATTATTGTTAACATCATCATTTTCATCATTTTTTATTTTAGTATTGCTTATACTATAATCATTGTTACGATTACTATTTTTATTCATAATATCATTATCGTTATCATCATCATTTCCAATATCAGTATTATCATTATAATCATCATCAAATAATTTCACGATATTAGTATTGTCATTATCATCATTGCTTGTATTATCATCAATATTGTTATCTTCATTATCATTATTATTATCACTATCATTATTATCAATATTGATATCATTATTATTATCCTAGTCATCGTTATTGTTATGATTATTATCATCATCATCATCATCATTTTCATCATCATCACGATCATCATCGTTAACATCATAATCATCTTTATCATTATCATTATCATGATCATAATGAAATGATTGTCAACATTGTTGCTAATATCATTATCATTATCCTTATTATTTTTATCCTTATTATTGATTTTATCATTATCCTTGATATTACCGTAACCGTTTTTATTATCATTACTCTAGTTATCATCCTTATCATCATCCTTATTATCATCATCTTTATCATTTTTATTACCATTTCTTTATAGTTATCATTATCATCATAATCCTTTTCATCATTATCAATATTGCTATTATCATTATCGTCATCATCATTTTAATCACCATCATCATAATCATTACAATCCTTAACATCGTTATAATCATCATTATCATCATTATAATAATCATCATTATTATCATTATCATTATCATCATTATTATCATCATCGTCATCATCATCGTCGGCGTTGTCATCACACTCACTCACACACACATACATAATAGCATTGTCATTATCACTAAATTTCCCTTATCCTTTTTTCATTATTATGTCCTCATTATCATTAATTTTGTTGTCGTCATCGTCATCATTATCATCATCATCCTCATCATTATTTAAACATTAAGGATACAAACATTACGCGTCTCTATGCATGCATGAAATTCAACAAATAATCAATTATTTTTTTAAAACAAGCATCAATAGCTTAATCGGTTGCGTGCGAGACTTGCATTCAAGTGCTCCGGGTTCGCGTCGCCTTCATTTTTGTTGTTGTTATAATCACTAGTAGTGTTATTATCTGTGACGTTATTGATATTGTTGTTATAGTTATTAAATAATTTTTGGCATTATTGGCATTATCATTTTCATCATTATTATAATTATTAGTATTGCTCTTACTATTGTTTTTGTTACTATTAGTTGTTTTTTTCATCATTATTACTATTAATTAATTACTATCCTCATCATTACTAACCTCATCATTATCATCATCATTTGCATTATCAGTTATTACTATCATGATTATTATCATTATCATGCTGTTATTGCTGTCATCATCATCATCATATTATCAATGATTTTGTTATTATTATCAGCTCTATTCGTATTTCTATC
>BOPN01000577.1:262893-265393 GCA_017312705.2 Penaeus japonicus | reverse complement strand
CATTCTTTATCTTCATCTGTGGAATGATTTCCACCCTCCTGCAGTTGTTTGAGTGGGGGGATATGTCTAATTAGATTTAGACATGTATACTGAGTATACTGAGAATATATAGTAAGTTCTCATAGCTTGGATTGTATTGGAGGTACTATATAGGAAAACTGCGTACGAAGAGAGAGAGAGAGAGAGAGAATGGGAGAGAGACAGTAAGACAGACAGAATGAAAGAAAGAAAGAAAGATAGTGAGAGAGATAGACGGTCACACAGACAAACAGACAGGCAGACAGAATGAGGCAGTCACACAGACAAGACAAGAGGGAGGAAGGGAGGGAGAGAGAGAGAGAGAGAGAGAGAGAGAGAGAGAGAGAGAGAGAGAGAGAGAGAGAGAGAGAGAGAGAGAGATACAGACAGACGCCCAGAGACAGACACAGACACACACACACACACACACACACACACGTAGAGAGAGAGAGGAAGAAAGAAAGAAAGAGAGAGAGGGGGGCAGTCAGACAGACAAACAGACACACAGACGAAATGAAAGACAGAAAGAGAGAGAGGGAGGAAGGGAGGGAGAGAGAGAGAGAAAAAAAGAGAGACATACAGACAGACATCCAGAGACAGAGACAGACACACACACACGTAGAGAGAGAGAGAAAGAAAGAAAGAAATAGAGAGAGATGATTCACCAATAGCTTTTACTCTTTGCAGTGCTGAAATGACGAAAGTTCAAATAGGAATCTTTAATAAGTTCGATTTTTTCTTTTATGGGTGCCATGATTATGGATATGAATTTCAGCTTCATTATGTCTCTGTTAATGAGATGAATATGATAATGAGAAGGAAAACGATGGAAATCATGCACATAAAATTAATTAAATAGGGAGATATCAAAATTAAAGGAAAGAGCAAAAAAAGTCTCGATGAGAGATAGAGAGAGAGACAGAGAGAGAGACAATGAGAAAGAAAAATGGAAAGAGAGAAAGAAAAATGGAAAGAGAGAGAGAGAGAGAGAGAGAGAGAGAGAGAGAGAGAGAGAGAGAGAGAGAAAGCTAAATAAAGAGAGAGAGAGAGAGAAAGCTAAATAAAAAGAGAGAGTGAGAAAGATAGAGACAGTAAAGAAAGAGGACCAGACGAACAGAAACTTATAAAGAAACAGACAGACAGAGAGGAGAGATAAAAGGAGGAGAGATAAAGAGAGGGGAAGAGACAGCGACGGAGCGCTGGCCGACAACCAAAGTCGCTTCCGCGTCTTTTCGCTTTTCCTCCATTTTTCTTCTTCTCTTCGCCAACAAATACATCAAAAGACACGACAACATTCAGCCCTGGGCCTAGCGCCCCCCCCCTCCCCCCCGCTATCCCACTTCCTTCCCTCTGTTCTTTTCAACCTTACTCTCTCTTCCCCTCCTGCTCACACGTCTAACTCCCCTCCCCCTCAAGCCCTCTCTGCCCCCCCCCTCCTTCCCTTTATACCTTCTTTATTCTCGCCCCCCCCCCCCCACTACACACATTCCCCCGTTCCCTCTCCCCTTCTTCACATTCCTCCTTCCCCTTACCCTGTTTCTCTCTCTCCCTCACTCCTTGCAACACTCTTCATTTCCCCTTCTCCTTCTCCTCCTTAACCCATCCCACACCCTTCCCTTAACACCCTTCCCCCTTCCCCCTTCCCTTCCCCCTTCCCAAACTCCTCGCTCCCCTTCCCATCCTCATACTCACCCCTCCCCCTCCACCACCCTTTCTCCTTCAGACACTTCTCCCCATACTCCTCCTTCCCCCTCCCCTCTCCCTTCCTAGACTCCCCCTTTCCCCCTCCACCTTCCCCTTTCCCTGAAATTCCCCCTCACCCCCCACCCCAAAGCCCCTTCCCCCTCCCCCACCCATTGTCTCGCTCGCCGATCTGACAAACGGGCGGTCTGACAAGGCGGGATCCTAGTTATAGCTTGTCTGAACGGAAGAACAAATGACAGTCGGCGTCGTTTCTCAAGCTAAAGACTTTTCCTTCTTCTTATTTTTCTTCTTCTTAACCGAAAAATAAACTTTCAAGCTTGTGCAACGTCATCGAATTCTTTACAATATTGTATTTAAAGAGGGGAAAATATAGTTTTGAAAAGTACTTCCATGAGACGAGAGCTATTTTTGGAAAGCTCTGGTTGGAAGAAGTGCGAGTGTTGCCTTCTGATTCCCTTTCATGTTTCTCGCATGTCTTTTTTTCTTTCTTTCTTTTTTTTTCTTTTTTTTCTTCTTGCTTCTCCTTGCTCATTTTCTTTCACTTTCTTTTCTTTTTTCCTTCTTCTTTCCTCTGATTTCTTATTAGTACCTTCTTTTTACTTTTCTTCTTTCTTTTCCTTTAATTTTTTCTTTGCTATGATTTTTCTTTCTTTCCTTTTTTTACTTCTTTCCTTTTCTCTTCTTTTTTTCTTTTTTCCTTCTTCTTTCCTCTGATTTCTTATTAGTACCTTCTTTTTACTTTTCTTCTTTCTTTTCCTTTATTTTTTTCTTTGCTATG
>BOPN01000577.1:247893-250393 GCA_017312705.2 Penaeus japonicus | reverse complement strand
ATTTTCACTATCATCAGTAGTAGTAGCATCATCTTTACTCCTATTACCAAAATTATTATCATTATCATTATTACAATTACCATGATTATCAATATCATCACTATATTCTTATCATCAGTATCGTGAATGTTAATACTTGCTATTATCATCATCATTATTGTTATCATCATCATTTGCATTTTCGTTATAATTTTAATCATCTTTATTACCATTATTATAATAATTATCATAATTTTTATCACCCTTTATACCATTATTATTACCATTATTAATATCATGATTATCATTATTACTATTGTTAGAAGTGTTAGCTTTATATTATCATCGTTTTTAGTTTTTTTTTTTTCATCATTATCATCAGTAGTGTTATTATGTCATTATCATCCTCATCATTATTGTTGTTATTTCTTTTATTGTCATAATCATTATTTTTATTGATGTTATTGTTGTTCTTGTTGTTATCACTGTTATAAGTATGTTTATTTCATAATTACGATATACTATTATCATCATTTTTTCATCATTATCATTTTCATTATAGCTATCATCATCATTATTAGTACTGTTATTCTGATTATGATAAATATTACGATTATCATCATCTGTATTATTATCATTGATATTATTGGTGTTGTGTTATTATCATCATTATTGTCATTATCAATATCATCATTCTTTTTATGATCGTTGTTAGCACTATTATTATTATCATTATTACTATCAATATTATTATAATTATTACCATTACCATTTCATTATCATCATTATCAATATTATAATTAGTATTATGATCATTATCATTATCATTATCATTATTACGATTAGCATCACTATCAAAATTACAATTCAGCAACATACGCTAAGCACCAAGCATTTCCACTTCGCCTTTTCCTTCATCCAAAAGTCCGCTTCTAAAACAAGCCTGTGGACTTTGCAATATTTAGCTGCTGATGACTTTGTTGAAAATCTTGCACTCTGTAGCAAAGTAGTTCTTCTGGAAGTTCGTGTATAGCGTTTTCTTAATTCTCTGTTGCAATTTTCTGGTCCACTGTTCCGAAAGTACTAACTCACTCCGGAAGCTGTTATGCTTTCTGTTTCTTTTTGGCGTATTCTGTGGTATCACACGCCGGCGGCACTAGGGTTTGCAGTTGCGTTCCACCTTTTCCCTCAAGGGTTGTGACTTTCCTCTGGCGTACGAAAAAACGGTTGTTAGGATCTCGAAGTATTCTACATGTATGTACGTACGTATGCAATCATATGTCTATTTTTTTATCTATTTTTATTTACATGTATGTATGTGTGTATATTTGTGTCTATGTGTGTGTGTATATATATGTGTGTGTGTGTGTGTGCATATATATGTATATATGTATATATATATATATATATATATATATATATATATATTTATACATATATATATATAGGATGCATTGTCAAGATTAATAAACATAAACTGAACTTGATGAGAAATGTGAATGATCAATATACTGACCGCCTTTTGTATTTGTGTTTCCAAGCACAACAAAAGTTGATTTATTATGAGGATTGCAACCTCGGAAATATTCCAGGCCATAGTCATGATATGTAAATAATGCTTTGGATTATGATTACTAAATCGTTATCATTTTCACTATCATCAGTAGTAGTAGCATTATCTTTACTACTATTACCAAAATTATTATCATTATCATTATTACAATCACCATGATTATCAATATCATCACTATCTTTTTATCATCATTATCATGAATGTTAATACTTGCTTTTATCATCATCATTATTATTAAAATTATCATCATCATTTTCATTTTCGTTATAATTTTAATCATCTTTATTACCATTATTATAATAATTATCATAATTTTTATCACCCTTTATACCATTATTATTACCATGATTAATATCATGATTATCATTATTACTATTGTTAGAAGTGTTAGCTTTATATTATCATCGTTTTTAGTATTATTGTTTTTTTTTTTCATCATTATCATCAGTAGTGTTATTATGTCATTATCATCCTCATCATTATTGTTGTTATTTCTTTTATTGTCATAATCATTATTTTTATTGATGTTATTGTTGTTCTTGTTGTTATCACTGTTATAAGTATGTTTATTTCATAATTACTATATACTATTATCATAATTTTTTCATCATTATCATTTTCATTATAGCTATCATCATCATTATTAATACTGTTATTCTGATTATGATAAATATTACGATTATCATCATCTTTATTATTATCATTGATATTATTGGTGTTGTGTTATTATCATCATTATTGTCATTATCAATATCATCATTCTTTTTATGATCGTTGTTAGCACTATTATTATTATCATTATTACTATCAATATTATTATAATTATTACCATTACCATTTCATTATCATCATTATTAATATTATAATTAGCATTATGATCATTATCATTATCGTTATCATTATTACGATTAACATTACTATCAAAATTACAATCCAGCAACATACGCC
>BOPN01000577.1:232893-237893 GCA_017312705.2 Penaeus japonicus | reverse complement strand
TGTGCTTCGACCATATCGGGATCAGAAAATGAACGTTAAAGCATATTTTTGCTCCCAACTCCAATAACACGTTGCTAACGAGTCGTGAGTATGGGTGGAGATTTTCCCTTTCTCGCTTTTTATTGCTGGCGCCTTTCTATTTTATTCCTTTTATTGTCTGAACCTGTTTGATTTATCTATTCCATTACTTGTAGCTTTTTTTGTTTAGGTTGTATTTTTTTTACTCGTAGGTATAATGCTATTACGCCATTATTTTGTGTTACATTTCACTGTATTTGTCTAAAAAGTTTACTTTGTCCGAATGTTGGTCTCGTTTTGAAGGTCTGACTTGGCTTGTTCATTTTTTCTCTTTTTTTTTCTCCTGTCGTTCTATTGTCTTCCTTTATATCACTGTATGAAATTAGACCTGGTGTTAGAGGACTGTCTCTGTGTACCCTTGTCACACTTTCCTTTTTCTTCTTCCTTCTGTAATTAAGAAAAAGTCATGTTCATGCAACTGCTCAAAGAAAATCGTCTCGAAGGAAATGCTTTTGTGAATGGAATTAAGGTCTAACAACACTAAAGCATGTTTTAACAAATGAAATGTAAGCATCTTTTTATCTTTTTATACTGCAGTGTATCTGTGCGTCGTGGAGGAAATATGTGCTGGATTTTTTTCCATATTTGTGTATGTGTGTGTGTGTGTGTGTGTGTGTGTGTGTTGTGTATATGTGTGTGTGTGTGTGTGTGTGTGTGTGTGTGTGTGTGTGTGTGTGTGTGTGTGTGTGTTTCATCTCCTGGTGTATAAAATATACTTGCATTGCATTTAGATTTTGGTTAGCAAGGACTTTATATTTGCAAAACTAAAAAGTCTGTGAATATATTTACCAGTGCTTAAAAATGACAGGATTGCAAATGATATCCACTTTAAATTGAATCTTACTAAATGAGAACTTCCAAAAGGTAGCGTAATCATTTCGAATCAATATACTTCTGCGAGAAAGGATAAACACATTGAGCGTGCAACCCTATACACTAAGTACAGGGTGGGGCAGAACCGATTGAGCAGTTTAGAGGAGTCAATGCTCGGGGGGAGGGGAGGGGAGGGGGGTGCGGGTGGTTTTGTTCCGCTCCTCAGACATCCCCATTTCAGAAGCCGACATGGTGTGGATAGATGTGGATTTGGCGTGATAGGCCCATACTTCTTTGAGGAGGACGGAGTAACCGTGACCGTGAATTCCGAA
Source organism: Penaeus japonicus (assembly GCA_017312705.2). Lineage (NCBI taxonomy): Eukaryota > Metazoa > Arthropoda > Malacostraca > Decapoda > Penaeidae > Penaeus > Penaeus japonicus. The sequence goes on along the minus strand of BOPN01000577.1, from coordinate 236,670 downwards.
CGCTATGTTGCAATGTTGCAAAATTTCCTGCAGCCCAGAATGGAAGAGATTGTTGAAAATGAAGGATTGGGGGACGTGTGGTTCCAACAGGATGGGGCTACAGCTCACACAGCCCCAATTTCACTCAGTGTTTTGAGACACATGTTTCCCGGACGTCTGGTCTCTCTGAGGGGTGATTTAGGGTGGCCTGTGCGCGCGGTCACCTGATTTGAGCATTTGCGACTTCTTTCTTTGGGGACATCTGCATGAAAGGGTGTTCAAAAGTCACCCTCACACCCTACCACAGCTAAGGGAGCGGATTATTGAAGAGGTTAACGCCATACCCCGCAGAATGTGTGAATGTGCTGTAGGAAACCTCAGAGAACGACTACAACAGTGTGTTCACCTAACGGCCGCCATCTTGCTGCCATTATTTTCAGAACATAAGGATTCTAAATGGTATGTTATGCTAACCTCCAGAATAATAAACCTTCTTCTGTATATACCTCCATTACTTTTTTATATCTCCTCAAAACTGCTCAATCGGTTCTGTCCCACCCTGTATATAGATAATAATATTCTAAAGAATTCGGCTAAATGTTGCTTTATACCGCTTAATTTTATTTTGAAAGCAATTGCACTAAGCCATGCAGATTTATAAGATATCAGCTTGGCCAGTACCACTGACTCTGAGGTAAATGCCTTTTGCATTATGCTGGAGACATCAACATGGGCATTGTTACTGACTTTAAGGTAAATTCATTTGCATAATAGACAACAGCGCTGATATTGGTACTGCATTTGAAAGAAATACATTTCGCATACTAAATACGAAAGACCAAGGCGATTAATCAATATAATATAATCATAATCATGAAACTCAGTATTATTTATAAAAGGTCCTTCTTTGACTTTTAGTTCTTGTTACATTTTCCTGTAATTAGACGATTCACAGACACAAGATTTAACGATTATGTTAATGCCCATGTTGATCCGGAGATGTTTTCTTTGTCTTTCTTTGGTTATGTTGTGTTGGCGTGATTTGTTCTCTCTCTCTCTCTCTCTCTCTCTCTCTCTCTCTCTCTCTCTCTCTCTCTCTCTCTCTCTCTCTCTCTCTCTCTCTCTCTCTCTCTCTCCTTTCTCTTCCTATCTCCCTCGTCCTCCCCTATTCGACCGCGCCTTTTCTACCCTTCTCATTCTTTCTTCTCCATTGACCTTCTTGAAGCAAATAAAATCAAAATAGATAATATAATAAACAGAAAAAATATATATATATGACGATAAAATAGAACATTTTCAGATAATAAAACACAGTGTGAATAAATATCCCGAGAAATCGTATCCCAAAACTTCCAAAATCGAAGAGCCTTTTGTCTGCCTTTTTTTTCCTTTCTCATTCATCTTCTGCGGCGTCTCCTTATCCGATTTTCCACTCCTTTACATCTCATTAGCATTTCTGTAGAGTCTCCCCGAGCGATCACCTCTCATATCTCTCGCGCTTCTCTCGCTCTCTCTTTGACGTACTCTTGCTCTTTCTATCGCTCTTTCTGTTTCTCTCTCTTTCTCTCTCTCTCTCTTTATCTCTCTCTGTCTCTCTCCCTCTCTCTTTCTCTTCTCTTCTTCTCCTTTCTCTTCTTCTCTCTTTCTTCTTTTTTCTCTCTTGCTTTTTCTCTTCTTTTTTTCTTATCTTCCTCTCTCTCTCTCTCTCTCTCTCTCTCTCTCTCTCTCTCTCTCTCTCTCTTTGACGTACTCTTGCTCTTTCTATCGCTCTTTCTGTTTCTCTCTCTTTCTTTTTCTCTCTCTTTATCTCTCTCTCTCTCTCTCTCTCTTTCTATCTCTCTCTCTCTCTTTCTCTCTCTCTTTCTCTTCTCTTCTCCTTTCTCTTCTTCTCTCTTTCTCTCTTCTTTTCTCTCTCTCGCTTTTTCTCTTCACTTTCTCTCTCTCTCTCTCTCTCTCTCTCTCTCTCTCTCTCTCTCTCTCTCTCTCTCTCTCTCTCTCTCTCTCTCTCTCTCTCTCTCTCTCTCTCTAACCAAACAACAACAAAAACTAAATAAAACTCCATAAACATCAAATACTCTAATAAATATGCGACAACTCCGTCTAATAGCAATGCATAAGAGGTAACGAGGGGCAGCTGACGTGCAATCAATTAGGCTGTGGTTATGCTGATCATAATCATATCAGTGGCAACGAAAGTTATGATTGGTGATGATGGTGTTAATGGCATTGAAAATGATAAAGGTAATGGGTAATATGATTAGAAGTAAAGTGGATCTAATAATGTTTGATCATGATAATGATGATAACGATGTTGATGATGAGGATAATGATACTTGAAATAATCATAATGCTAGTAGTAATTATAAGGATAATGATTATTGTTATCGTTATTATCCTTATTATCATTACTATCAGCATTGTTATCATTATTATTGTTGTTATCATCTTTATTATCATTATCATTATCATAATCCTTATTGTTGCTATTGTTATAACCGGTATTACTATCATCATTACTACAGTCAATGTTAGAATGATTATCACTATTATAATATCATTAGTATCATCATTATCATTATTATCATTATTATCATTGCGATCATTATTATTAAATTTATCATTATCATTATTATCATTATTATCATAGCGATCATTATTATTAAAATCATCATCATTATTATTACTGTTTTTATCATTGTTATTGTTGAAGAAAGGTATGAATGAGACTGAATATCTAAACAACGCAAGAGATGCATTTGACGCGTTTCGACGGAGGTCTTTCTCAAAAATAAATCTCCGCGTCAAATACATTTCTTGCGTTATTTAGATGTGTACTTCATGTGGTTTGAGAAACGGGTGTACGAATAAGGAAGTGAAAGAATGGGAAGGAAAATGAGGACGACGAATAAGGAAGAGGAAATGTAGGGAGGAAAATGAGGAGGAGAAATGAGGAAGGGGACGATGAGGAGATAAGAGGAGGAGAAGGAGGAGGATGAATGAGAAAGGGGAAGAAAAGAAGGAGGAAGGAGAAAGAGGGAGTGTAAGGAGGAAATCAGGAGGAGGAATGGGAAAGGGGAAGAAGAGGGAGGATGAAACGAATACGGAGACGAGGGGAGGAGGGAAGAGGATGGGGGGGAGGGGAGGGAGGGGGAGGGGGAAAGAAGATGATTATGTTGAGGATGTCGATGTGATGGTAATGCACACGATAACATCAACAATAACAAACATATTACCGAATATGCAGGTCATAACTACCCCCCCCAGCCAACCCCACCCCCTCCCTCGTAATAAGCGGGCGACGGGTAAGTGTAGCCATCCCACCCCACCCCACCCCTTACCCCCTTCCCCGAGTGCTATCGGGGTGGCATTACGCAAATAAACTTAATCAACATTAGTTTGATCAGAGCGTTAATTACACCTCAGTCTGTCTGCTTGCTGCTTGGAAAACCTCGGGACGTAAAAGCAGATTGGCTCTCCGAATATGTGATTTTTCTTCTTCTTCTTCTTCTTCTTCTTCTTCTTCTTTAAGAGCAGAATGCCTCGTCAGATTCCTAAGAGGAGGGAGGGAGGGGGGAGGGGGAGGGTATAAGAATGAGTCGTCAGTCATTCTTCTCTGTCGTTTTTACAAGAACTTTTGGTATGGATTAGTCTATGAATTTGTGATTGGCGATTGGTTATATATGGAGGCAAGGGAAAGGTTCAGAATCGATCGAAGGCAACAAGGAGGGTGTTATGCTTGCTTATCATTCTTATGAGTTTGTTATCTGATATTATAAAATACAGTAGGATGGATAAATG
>BOPN01000577.1:217893-222893 GCA_017312705.2 Penaeus japonicus | reverse complement strand
ATTCAATCTGAGAAATCAGAATCAAATACATGAAGAAGAAGAAGTGAGAGAGAGAGAGAGAGAGAGAGAGAAAAGAAGGATAAATGTAGTTGTTGCCAACATTCTATATGCTAATATGATGAACCTCTTAGTAAATATGTTTCTCAGAGTCCTCGTTATATTTGCGAGTTAAACGAGATCATTATGGTGATTTATGCATGAGGTTAAATAGGTGGATGGAAGAGAGAGAGTAAGGGAAAGATAGATGGATATATAGAACGAGAGAGAGAGAGAGAGAGAGAGAGTGTGTGTGTGTGCGTGTGTGAGTGTGTGTTTGGCTCTGGAGAGAAGAGGAGAGTTTAATTTCTAACTCCATCTTTATCTGCTCTCTTATCGCGCCATCAACCCTAACAGCCAGTCATCATACCGGGTAACCCAAGAAAATGTTGAACGTACACTTAAAACTACAATATCTGGCTTAAATCTGGTATGCCTTTCAGAAATCCCTCCCACTCAAATCTGTAATGTACTATTGTTTTAGACACAATATCTAGTCCTGAATTGAATATTACGCAACAACTTGGCCCGAAACTACTACAGGAGAAAAGGCCGGAATTATGGATGAGAGACCCGCTTCTGGGCTTAGCTTCTCCGCCCGCTGACAGCAATAACAGGAATACGGGTGAACTATACTGTGGAACCACATATGCCTCTAGTCTAAATAACATTATCTCTAAGGAACGAGTCGATACACTTTTACCAGGTGAAACACAATCTTTGGATAACTTATGAAGTAATCCAAACTCAATCTAGTACTTGCTTAATAAAACTAGGCAAAAGCAAAGGAAGTTTGATGGTGTTGATTAATCCATTCGTGGTCTCTCATTACCAGTAGAGTCAGCCAAGGAGAATTCAGTTCCATTCAGTAAAATTCATAGCTTATATTTGTAATTTATATTTGTAATCTGTTTACTCTGATCTGTCTACAGGGTCTACTGGCTCACTCATATTTGGATGAAAGTCGACATGTCCTTAAATCCTTGGTTGTTTTTAGTGAATATTCAAACCTATAATTCAGTAATATATTTGAATGTGTAGATATATAAATAACAATCTTATATAAATCCCAGATATGGCATTTTTCACGGATATGATGCAATTCAATCTTGATTGCCCACAAATGAGCAGCGAGTGTTAGATAATTATATTTTCTCTTATTTCCAGTATATAAAAATATTTTTAGCTGTATGAATGCATATTATATATATATATATATATATATGTATATATATATATATATATATATATATATATATATATATATATATACATATATATATACACATGTATATATATATATATATATATATATATATATATATACATATATATATATATATATACATATATATATATATATATATATATATATATATATATATATATATATATATATATACATGTATATATATATATATATATATATATATATATATATATATATATATATATATATATATATATATATATATATATATATATTATATTCAACTCAGATATGCCAATTTTCAGCCACATGCAATGTAAGCATGATAAAAACAAGTTTGCGCCATGTGATTATATATATATATATATATATATATATATATATATATATATATATATATATATATATATATATATATATATATATGTATGTATGTATATATATATATATATATATATATATATATATATATATGTATATATATATATGTATATATATATATATGTATATATATATATATATATATATATATATATATATATATATATATATATATATATATATATATATAATCAGACCAGAGTGTTTGGCACAAGCTTGTTTTTAATATGCTTACATTGCATGTGGCTGAAAATTGGCATATCTGGGTTTAATATGATGATATATAATGGTCTGATTATCTCTGCATATCTACACACTTAAATATATTACTAAACATGTAGTCTGAATGTTTACCATAAATAGCTAAAGATATTAGATATGTTAGTCAGTGGACAGATAAGAATAAATACATTATGTTAAATACCTTTAAACAGGTTAGTATGTATCATGCTAATATCGATGTGCACACGAGAAAAAAAATATATATATAATTTTGAAACTACAAAACAGATAATCAAAAGTCAGAGCTGATAATTACATATTAATCGAAGACCCCAGCTGTGCATCAATGAGAACCTCACTCACTTAAATGCCAGTCTGTTCCAAATCATCTGTGGCACTTAGAAATGATCAAAAAGCCCTCTTTCATCCGAGGAAAATTATCCAAAAACTCGAGGATAAAACGTGTAATAACAAAGAGTACTGTCGCTACTAGTTTTCCTCTATAAATATATTCAAAGATAATAACTATTCCATAATGAAAAAAACAATTAGCAAAAAATTGCATTTCACAATGCTTTCCTTGCTTTGATTATGACATCCCCAAAGGATTGATATTTTCACCAGGTTATAGATTTCTTTTGAATCTTACTTTCGGTATTACTCAGTACATATTCGTTTAACAGGTGCAGCCTAGCCTCACCTCAATAAGGGCAATTAATGTTGCCCATGAAACTCATATAAATAGGATTAGAGATGCCAAGCACCATACATGTCTCCTCTAACATAGAGGATGTAGGTAAGTGTCATGACCTTTCTTCCTATAAAGCATCTAATCCAACAAATACCATTGATTATATTAACTTTTTCCTCGTAAATACCCATAAACTATGACCATTAGTATCCGTCATTAAAGCACCTCCAAAACCTCCTAATGTCATAGGTGTTAGTGTCAATATCAGACCAAAGCTTCATTGCACTTTCATCCACTGGCTCTTTGCCCGTCTCTATGGACATTCAAACCCAATAATTTTCCTTTAGAATAGTGAATGATATATTTTTATAAAATTAAGAGGCACTCCTTACCCATAGTGATACAGGTAAAAATTGTATCCCCTTTTAGATCAGGTATTTATTATAAATGTTTCCCAAAAGTAAAATATATTTCAACACAAATACGCGAATTATATATATATATATATATATATATATATATATATATATATATATATATATATATATATATTATACTAGGAATTATTACCTTTGAGATTTATAAATTGTTTAGAAATCATTCAATAATTCAATCAAGCTAGTAAAATCTGATTTCAGACTACACACCAAAGAGATCTGGGGAACTATAATGTAAATAGGGAACACCGAATCTAATAATTGCACGCTTTGTAAATCACAATGATCCACTATTTTTATTATACATACGATATAACAAATGTCTTTGACACATACAGCTCTGACAAAAACACCTAATCTTGGTAACCAACTCCTTGATGCACAAACATCCCTCCATGCCTGTCTTCAAGAGAACTTTCCTTTCTCAATGGTCATTCCAATAGTAAATTGTAATGACACCATAAAAGCAAATGCACTGCTCAAAAAAAAATCATATCGAAAAGCTCTCATTCAAAGATAGTAAAAATCATTCCCATCCATAAATCAAATTATTAACCATTATCTATTCTATTTTTTCCCCTACAATCATTGAATTACTGATGAAAAATTCTTAATAATTTGATTGAACTGAATCTGTTAAATGACCAATTTGATTTTCGACCAGTTTAAATACTCTCAGAAAAGATGTATCACTACGATATACGTAGATGTGTGCATAATTGAACTAAATCTTATCTATACAATAGGACAAAAGTATATAGTTCAGCAATTATTCCTCTGGTCATAAGCTTCGCCAAATGGTGCCACAGGGTAATATACTAGGACCTACACTATTTCTTTCATATATACAGGACAAGTGTAATACTTCCGAATTTCGATTATTGCACATAATTTTCATGTCTACAACATGTTTTTGTTGCATGCTATTCGCATATCAAACATATATCCAATTTACAGTATGTCTTAACTCAATCTTCATTACATGCTTTGCATTCCTTAAGATGCTAAATTTGTGATTGTGCACGATTTCTGTTTGTACATTAGTTATGTTCATACTGTTTCATTTTATATTATTTTCATTGTATCCTTATCGCAGTTTTATCTTCTGAGGATTTCTGTCCATTATAACAAAGAAGTTTCCCTATTATATTTTTTTCTTTCCTTTACATGCTGTACATAATACTCAGCACAATATATATAAATATATATATATATATATGTGTGTGTGTGTGTGTGTGTGTGTGTGTGTAATTATGTATATGTACATATACGTATTCATATTCTATGTTTCATATTTCTGTGCATATTCTAATGTGCTAATCCCCGCTACATGCTATACTGTATGTTAGAATCTATATGCCTACTATAGAATATATAGTGAATATCACTCAGCATCATATATCCCTCAAAGATACCCTCATTTTACAGTTTTTTCCGTCTTCAGGGATACACTCCAACTTTCGGAAAACCTTACGGTAATACACAACACAAACCCCACCTAACCCTTTAGGCAGAGAGGCACAAACCCCACCTAACCCCATAATCAGGGAGGCCCGCCCCCTGGACCCCCGTGATCTTTATATGATGCTTTCTAACCATATACCCCAGCTAGCGCCCTAGTCCCCCAGGGGAGCGGACCCAAAGTGGATGGAGGATATAACTTTGCTGCAGTAAGTAGATACTTATCCTTTCTGTTTATCTGTTTGTTTTTATATATAATCTGCTTTTCTTTTTTAATAAAGAAACTTCTTCAGTTCTGCATTTGGTCTGCATTGTTCGATATCTAATCAGCACGATTTCGACACTTTCGACGCTTACTTTCTATTTTCTCTGTTTTTTGTGTTTGGATGCAATATTCTTATATTGATATTATAAAGGAACTCTCATGCATCCATTATAATTAATAATGTCTATCTCGTTCTAATATTTTCATACCGATCCTCCCAGAGAGACAGAGAGAAAAAAAAATAATAATAAAGAGAGATGCAAACAAATAGATTTAAAAGAGAGAGATACAAAAAGA
>BOPN01000577.1:180393-182893 GCA_017312705.2 Penaeus japonicus | reverse complement strand
GCTAAGAAGCAAGTTCCAGAAGTCTATAGAGTAAGGGAGTAAGTTATAGAAAATGGAATTATTAGCTAAGAAGCAAGTTCTAGAAGTCTATAGAGTAAGGGAGCAAGTTGTAGAAAATGGAATCATTAACTAGGGAATAACTTATAAACTAACACATAGTCATGGTTACAAAGCAAGTTATAGAAATCTATAGAGTAAGGGAATAAGTTATAGAAAATGAAATCAATAGCTAGGGAGCAATTTATATAGAATGGAATCAATAGCTAAGGAATAACACATAATCACGGTCACAAGTGGTTGAAGGCATGACAGATCAAAGACCACAAGTCGCAGTCCAAATGGAACGAGGGAAAGTACTAGCATACTAGCACAAGATCGTGCTAAATTCCTTTTCAACAGATTGAGAATGTCATGCCACTGGAGTTCTGAAATATAGCACAATGAAGTTACAATCGCTGTACACGCATTAAGGAGAGTGTGTTGGCTAGAAACTGCTTGAAGTTTGGAGTGGAATTTTGTATATTATGATTGCATTTCCGCAGTTACCAAAGTGGGAGTTAATTTCTGAAAGTTAAGAAGCTCGTTACATTTATTTGCTTTGCTAAATGGAAGGTCAAAGAGAAAATGATATACAGTTATATCTTATTAGCTTATAGAGATTGAATTTACTGATCCCAGAAAAAAATATATATTTGTATGACATATCACGTATTATTGTTTCATAACTTATGTAATATCAATCTCATACTCTTAGTCTGAGTATCAACTTAATGGTATTACTCAGGACTAAATCTAGACATACGGGTTATGTAATCTCAGAGCTGCAAGGGATAAGGCACTGTTAGTATTATGCTGGTAATACTAGCAAGTGCATACTTGTAGTAATGATTACTATAATTAGATACTTTATGTAAATAGATTACACCAGCATGAACAGTTTATTGGTTGATTTAGATTAATACATTTGTTGTGCTGAATGAATTATTAGAATTGAATAGATTAAGATTCAGATGATGATGATAATATTGTAATTACTAATGCTAGATTATTGTTATTACTGCTATCTTTATTTTACAAATTATTAGCATTATAATGATTATCATAGTTATTATCATTGCCATTATGATTGGCATACTATTCATATTATCATTATCATTATTTTAATAATTATTATCATAATCATTATTCCTATCAATGCATCATCAGGAATGATTATTACTTTCACATTATGTTTTCCATTACCAACATTATTATAATTGTATTTTTTATTACTATTGGTATTATTGTCATCATTATCATTATCATTATTACTAATATCTTCATACCCATGAATAATGGTGCTATTTTATTCTTCTTCTTCTCTAATATCATTATAGTCACTCTCCTTTCACTACTTTCACCATTATATGTATATCTTTAAAATTTATAATTATCATTCTTATTATCTTACAATTATCACTATAATAATAATTATCATTTCTATTTCTCTTCTTTATACAGCTTTTCCATCATCACTATAATTATCAGTCAACACCATCATCAATTAATTCTTATTTGCTTGTGGTAACGAAGAATTTCAGATAAACAGATAATAAAAGACAAATAGAAACAGATAGAGAGACGAAGACAAAATGTAGAAATAAAAGAATATGCAGAAAAAATGCACGGCAACAAGAGTGTTAAAGAAAATGAAAGAAATAAACTTTTATTTCCAGATTAAGGAGCAACACCAGCCAAGGACCGCCAGCTAAAAGGTCATAAATACGCAAAGCAAGAAAGCACGCAAGCAAGTAAACAGGTAAATAAGGTCTCGTTAAGGAAGAGAAAATTTACGTTTAATGATCAGTGAATTTCCATTTCGCGCCTCGTTTGCCTTTTCTTATGGCGGTTACGTGAATTTGATTTAAACATGTCTCGTACGTGTTCTCATTTCTGAGGAAATGATGCAGTGATGCTGGTGTGTGTGTGTCTGTGCTTGCATGCGAGGATGATACTACTACTGTTGAATGGTGGTAACTACTACTGATGATGGGGTAATGGTAATGATTATAATGGTAGTAATAATAATGACAAATTAATTATAAAAATGACAATGATAATGATGATGATATATTAATGATAAAAATTACAATGATAATGATGATGACAATAATAATGATAATGATCATATCAACAATAATGATAACAGTAATGGTAGTAGTAATAATTAGGATAATGAGAGTATTGATAATAATGATGATGATGATAATGATGACAACAATATAGATAATATCAATATTGATAATGCTAAGCAAAAGAGCGCTCCGGAAGTAAAATAACTGACTGTGTCCTCATTAATTAGCATAATCGTAATCATAATGATCATCCAACATGTAATGAACAATTATATGATTATACAATCATTTGTAATTATGAAGTCGTTAATGAATCCTAAATGATTAACACAATCGGAATTCGCGCTGCAGCGTCCAGCAATATTTCATCGGCTTAAGGTACATAG
>BOPN01000577.1:167893-172893 GCA_017312705.2 Penaeus japonicus | reverse complement strand
TATATCTATTAGTTGATCTCTCTCTCTCTCTATCTATCTATCCCCCCTCTCTCTCTTTCTCTCTCTCACTCTATCTCTCTCTCTCTCTCTCTCTCTCTCTCTCTCTCTCTCTCTCTCTATCCCCCCCCTCTCTCTCTCTATCCCCCCCTCTCTCTCTCTCTATCCCCCCCTCTCTCTCTCTACCCCCCCCCCTCTCTCTCTCTATCCCCCCCCTCTCTCTCTCTTTCCTTGCATCCCCCCCCTCTCTCTCTATCCCCCCCCTCTCTCTCTCTCTCTCTCTCTCTCTCTCTCTCTCTCTTTCCTTGCATCCCCGAAGCTCCTCTGAAATGTGTTCGAACATTTCCGAAAATCTAAATCTTTGCTTCAGAAATGTGAAAAGATAATCCACGGCGAAATTTCTGCATCGTTCGCCTCGTCTTGAAATCGTTTCCATGCGTTTTTCTTTTCTTTTACTGGGGAAGAAGGAAAAGGGAGGATAAAGAGGGGGGAGGAGGAGGAGGAGGAGAAAGAAGGGGATGAAAAAAATTAAGAAGAATGGGGAGAAAGAAAAAGGAATCAGGAATGAAAAGAAGGAGGGTGGAGATGAAGCGTGGAGGAGGAGGAGGAGAAAGAAGAGGATGAAAATAAGGGAAGGGGGAGAAGGAGAAAGAGGAAATAAAAGAAGAGAGATCGTGAAAAATAAGAAGAGAAGAAGGAAGACGATGAAAAAAACGGAGGGGGTAGAGGAGGAGGAAAAAGAAAATGGCGAAAGAGAAGTAATTGGGGGGAGGAGTAGATAGGTAAAGAAATGTCATTTTTCTTCCTTTTAAACGAGAAAAAATGATGGTCATATGAACGATAATATACACAATAAATGCAGACATCAACACAAATAGTTGTACGATGATGGCGATTATAATGGTTATAAGTTGCAGTGATAAGAAATTAGTAGTAGATTAAATTGAAAATAGGATAATGATGTTAGTGATGATACATTATTAAGATCAGACCTAACGAGATTCATAATGATGTGATGAAGACTATGGTGATATACTGATGATGATTATAACAATAATGGTTATTATTGCAATTAATGATAACGATAATGGCATTAATGATTATAAAGCTAGTAATGATAATAACAACAACAGCAACAATGGTAATAATAATACTAATGATAATGATTATAATGATAATAAAAATAATAGTAATAATGATGATAACAACAATAATGATGATAGCAGTAATTTTTATATGAACAATTAATACCATACTATTGCTAATAACAATAGTATTAATAATGACGATAGCTATGATGATACTAATAACAAAATCAGCCATTAATGATAACTGATATTAATATATTTCTTTATATATTATCATAGTTACCAACAATCTTATCATTAATGTAACTATTATGATTATTATAACCGTCATCATCATTATCATAACTATTATCATTACTACTCGCATTATTATCATTATCCTTATTATCATCGTAAAAATAATATATTATATATACCATCGACGGTTGAATTATCAAGCATATATCCAATATTACTAAACATGAAATATAAGTATGAAAAGTTCATAATATAAATGTGAATGAAATTTATTTCAGATCAGCTGACGTCCACTGGCATCACTCAACTCGGCCGGCGCACTTCTTTTGTTCTGCCGCTTTTGTACACATCTCGATATATCCATTTTTCTTTGGCATGTTCGCGCCTTTGTTTGCTTTTCTCTATCCTTCGTTCTTTATCTTTTCACGGGTGCATTTGAACGCAAATATAGACACACATACATATGAATACACGGTTACGCTATATATGGATTTGCATATATGTATACACATATAATACATATAAATACACACACACACACACACACACACACACACACACACACACACACATATATATATATATATATATATATATATATATATATATATATATATATATATATATATATATATATATATATATATATATATATATATATATATATATATATATATATATATATATATATACGAGTGTGTTGTGTTTTTCCAGGACCGGTTTCAATAAATTATGCAATCTGCGACCGGCGAAATGAGTGATGCTAGAGAGACAGTCAAAGGCATATAGCGTGTAAGCTGGAGAATCAATGAAGGCGTAGAGCAACGTAACAGGGATAAACGGGAAGGGAAATAGAGAAAAATGAAAAGGACACGCAGAGAGATATAATAAATCAAAGAAAAGGAGATAAAAATGTAGAATAGAGAGGGACGGAGACAGAGAGAAGGCAGGAAAGAGAGAAAGGAGGGAGATTAACATGCATATGCAAAACTAGAAAAAGAGAGGGAGATTTCGGGGAAGAGAGAACAAAGCCATTAAAGGATAAAGGGAGAAAGATAGGAAAGAAAGGGGTAAAGAGATACAGACAGACTGACAGACAATCAGAGACAGACACAGACAGATAGACAGACAGACAGCGGAAGAGAGAGTGACTAAACAAAACAAGATATAGTTTCACAAACACTAATAACATTTTTTAAAGATCTTTGTATTGCTCATCAGCATTTTCGAATGATGACTGATACATGCATTAACTATGCTGAAGTTATGAATAAAACCGTTGGTAGCCATGTCATTGCAAGCTGCTCAACAATGCAAGGGGAGAGAATAAGACTTCTACACGAGTTTGACAATCACAAGGGAATATTGGCAACATGTGATATTGATAACATTTTAATAATGAATAGTCATGAATAAAGGATGATGATTTTCTTTTCTAAATCAATTAATCATTTATCACACTGAATAAAACAAAATAGATAAATGAATATGCAAATCAATCAAAGCAACAAAACAATATTAACACATTTAGCTTACCTAAAAGATGCACACATTTTCAATTTTCAAAAACACAAGCAAGGGATAAAAAAAAAACGATGATGGACCAACACTTGCAATAGTTAATTGAAAGAGAACTCAAGTCCTAACACTCGTGCAAGAAAGAGCACTAGCCACTTCACAATGGGTGGGACTACGAAGCTATTGTGCATGGGAGCCTTGCTTTTAGGGGACATGTCTGTTCACTCCCAGATGCGTACTTCATTTTTTGGATTTGTTAAAGATGGGTCAATTAAGCAGTATATTTTTCGTAATCAAACAGTCTGATGTCTTTCTCCCTAACGAAGTAACTGAAGATTGTTGAAAGACGTAAGAAAGACATAAATAAAATAATAGTTTAATGTATTCAATAGATTCTTAAAAAAAAAAAAAATAAATAAAATAAAAATAAACATGACTTTGCCATTCAGAGTCTGATTCCTCTCGGAGACCATGGAAGAAGGGGATGTATATTCACTGTCCATTGGATACAAGTGTCTTAATTACCAGATGTGTTGCCTTCCATTCTGTAAGTTGAATAAAGCTGTTAATGACTGTAATTTAAACTGACTTGTTTACATACATTTTGCTTTTATATTATGTTTACTGTCTGTAGCTTACTCATATTCTCTTTCTCTCTCTCTCTCTCTCTCTCTCACACACACACACACACACACACACACATTCACTCACTCACTCACACTCATTCTCTCTCTCTTTGTTTTTACATCCCAGAATCAAGATATGAACACCTTGTCACTAAGAGGATGGAACTAGTTCAGTCTGTCTACACTGACGTCATTTATCTCATCAAGCTCCTCAAAGACTTAAGTTAAGTGTGATGTTCTTGCAAGGCAAAGTTAAGACAAAACACATAAGGGAAAATCTGACTGCAGTGTTACATTTAACCTGCTGTTTTGCTAGGAAATAGTAAACATAAAAATGAGAAAGTGTAATCAGACTGAACAGGTAAATCATTTCCATTCATTACAAAGGAAACACATACACGTATACGCACACACGCACACACACACACACACACACACGCACACACACACACACAAACACACACACACACACACACACAAACAAACAAACACACACACACACAAACACACACACACACGCACACATACACACCCTTACGCGCTTAACCTCTCCTTCCTTCCTTCCTTCCTCACTGCACACAATTAGACACAAACTCATACACATAACAAACACATTACGTCTGAATTACCACAAAAGCGAGGTCATCATCGGGTAATTATGCTGCAAATCAGCCCCGGTAATTTGGCATCAGCAAAGTTTCTCCTCAGTCTCGCCGGGATAGAGCAATTAGCTGCTTGCCCTTCAGGAATTCCGACGTCCTTCCTTGTCCGTCCCGCTTTCGCCGTCGCCCTCCTCTTCGGCGCCTCTTCCTTGCTCCCTCTTTCCTCTTTGGCTTCCCCCGGACCCTTTTTTTTCTCCTCTTATTTCACATCTTTCCTTTTTCTTTTCTCTTCTTTCTCTTTCTCCCTTTTAATTCTTTTTTCTTTCCTTCTCTGCTCCTTCTCTCTTCTTTGGCTTTCCCTCTCACCTTTTTTCCTCTTCTTTCCCCTTCCCCTTTCTTGATTCTCGTTCCCTTCACCGCTCTTTCTTCTCCTCCCCCCTCCTTCCCCTCTCCCCGCTTCCCTGCCATTCCTTCCCACCCGCGCCTCCCCTCTTCCTTCCTCCCCCTCCCCCTCCCCCTCCCCTATTCCCTCTTGCCTGCATCTTGCATCATTACCGTCCTTGCAACGCGCGTCTGGTGTAATTAGAGATAATGAGACCCTTCGCCCCCCTCCCGCCTCGCCTGGCCTGGCCTGACCGCATGGTTAGCACCTGCAGAGCGCCCTTAAGCATCCTGTACATAAGGACTAATTTGGAGGAGTCTTTTGCAGATGATAATTTTGATGTCTGTTGATGCTTCGTTCTTCACTCTCATTTCGTAGGTTTTATCTTTGCCTTTATTTTTCGCTTGTTTGCTTGATGTTGTTTATGTGTTGGACTTCTTGTTTAGACTGTGTTGTCTTGAGTGTCCATGCTAGAGATTCCGTGAATTGCTTTATGAATCGCAGCCGTTCTTCGCCTGCGCTGTTTCAGTCATGAATGGCGGAGTGTCTT
>BOPN01000577.1:157893-162893 GCA_017312705.2 Penaeus japonicus | reverse complement strand
GAAAGAAAGAAAGAAAGAAATACATGTAACTCGTTCTTGTGGTGAATAGCATATTCCATTTTCTTTTTTCTTTTTTTTTCTTCTTCTCCTATTTCTCCTCCTCTCTCTCTCTCTCTCTCTCTCTCTGTCTCTGTGTTTCTCTCTCTCTCTCTCTCTCTCTCTCTCTCTCTCTCTCTCTCTCTCTCTCTCTCTCTCTCTCTCTCTCTCTCTCTCTCTCTCTCTCTCTCTCTCTCTCTCTCTCTCTCTCTCCCTCTCCCTCTCCCTCTCCCTCTCCCTCTCCCTCTCCCTCTCCCTCTCCCTCTCCCTCTCTCTCTCTCTCTTTCTGTTTCTCTCTCCCTTTCTCCCATCTTCCCCTCCCTCTCTTTCTTTTCCCTCATGTAATAAAGCCATGAATAATACCATTTCGACACAACCACTCCGGGAGAAAAAATATGCAAAGCTTTGCCAACTGCGTAGCATATTGTACGATGAGCTGGAAATCCACACAAAAATCGGGATAAAAGTGTGTTTGAAAATCCTCCGATTCGACAAATCTGCCAACAGCTAAGAGCTATTATATATGTATATATATATATATATATATATATATATATATATATATATTACTATTATCATTATTATTTATCATAAGAAGTGGAAATATTAAACATTTTAGATATTGTTTATTTGTAGGAAATAAATAAGATAATATCTTGGGCACTTGTGATTGCTCAAGCCATTGACAACCTCATGATATCATCAACTTCTTTCCTTTCTCTATATTCTGAAGGTGAATATAGAGGTTAATATTGAATTGTCTTCAGGATATAAGTTTATTAGATTGGATCTGTTCACTCCATCCTATTTCATATTACTCTCATTATATATCTGTGTA
This sequence comes from Penaeus japonicus, assembly GCA_017312705.2. NCBI lineage: Eukaryota > Metazoa > Arthropoda > Malacostraca > Decapoda > Penaeidae > Penaeus > Penaeus japonicus. The sequence continues at coordinate 162,019 of BOPN01000577.1, read as the reverse complement.
ACGATCCCTGTATTTCTTATAAAGTACTTGCAATTTAGGGCCTTAGGGAAACGTTACGACAAGGAATTTGCATTTATCCCACTATTTGCCAAAAATATTCTTCATATGAATATATGCCATAAATTTAAGTATAAAACGTTATTATGATTCTTTGTTAAACGCATATTTCATATTTCAACTGAATTTCCCAAATGCTGTTTTCATTCATATTTTAACAATTCGCCGAATGTGAAATTTTTGTACAATCACATAAATTACAAATATTCATTTTCCACATCAAACTTCTCGCGCTCACAAAGCAGACAATAATGTACACATCGCCAACACTATTCAAGCCAAATCAAGTACTGAGGAGGGAGGCAAACTTGTGTACACTCTGGCCATATATAACTCCAAGTGTCCTGACCGGGTCAATTGGCTCAATCAGACAACTAAACAAGTTACACCGTGTTTATTCTATTTCCAACAAAGTACTTTACCTTCCCTGCTGTGAAACTAAAGCCCGGTGAACGCTTTCCGTCCGGCGCATCACCACGGTCACTCAACAAACTTCTCAACCAAAACACATGACCAAGACCACCACGTTGTTCCAGAAGGGCAGTACTTCATAATGAAAGCTTTGTTCATAAGATCTGGATGAAAAATTTACGAGTTGTGGGAAGTATGATTTATACAAACAGGCAGTAAAGCTGAAATAATAGTAATTTAGAATGATACTGGATGTGGTTGAGTAGTATAGGAGTTTGAGCGAGGGTAAGTTGAAGGAAATGAGCCAATCGGCATTTGTCATAATAAAATCAGCCTAACACCCTCGCTAAGATCAACTTGCTCTCCACTAAGATTTAATAATGATAATGCAACACACATTAACAAAAGATATTTGTAAAACAATATTTCTGGAGAACAACAATAATAAATTTAGGCAAAAGTAATGCCTCAAAACACCATATGTCCCACGTTATTTAAGACCACACTTTTCCAGAAGGATAGGAGTTTATAGTGACAATTGGAATAAAAAATGTGATTTTACAAGGTCAGGACGGGCAGCACGCATTAACAAACTCCGGCGTTGTGAGGGAAGTACAAGCAAAAGTATTCTCAAAATTGAGCTTAATTACAACTGTCATCGGAGGTCAGTGATGTGTATATTGAGTTTTAGATTTTATTTTTTGTGCATATATTTGAAATGCTCTATTGTGTGTGTGTGTGTGTGACGTAAGCACTTGCCTAAAACGTGAATATTAGAAAATAAACACCAATGTATTAAAACACGTCATATATAGTGATAGATGTTTAATTTTCATTGTAGTAGTCATACATTCTTATCAACTTCAAGTTACCTGTATCCCAGTGTTCTACCCTATAGGAGAATTTTGATCTTTTTAAATGCATTGCAGATGTGTTTCGTATTGCATATAATGTATCTCTCCCTCTCCCTCCCCCTCTTTCTCTCCCTCTTTTCTGTATGTACATATATATATATATATATATATATATATATATATATATATATATATATACATATATATATATATATATTTATGTATATATATATATATATATATATATGTATATATATATATATATATATATATATATATATATATTTATGTATATATATACATATATATATATATATATATATATATATGTGTGTGTGTGTGTGTGTGTGTGTGTGTGTGTGTGTGTGTGTGTGTGTGTTTGTGTGTGTGTGTGTGTGTGTGTGTATATATACATATTTATATATATATATATTTTTTTTTTTTTTTTTTTATTATCCATTTTTCCTGCCTATCACGCATGTGCACACAGACATGCTCGTATAAATACATATAAACACACATAAGCTAAGTCTTCGCGATTTTTCGTCTAACTGTGTTCTTATGATTGGTAAATTCCAAAATGTATGCACATAATCATAAAAAGGGAAATTCACACAATAATCGTCACTTAGATAACAGCACATCAGAACCAGAGGACATAAAAGGAGGTTACGTATACATAAACAAAGGTAATACAGAAACACAGCAACACTAAGATAATACACAGAGGAGAATCCACAAAGATTATATATCGAGAGAGAGTAACTCTATCAGTGTAGTTTATGCTATAATAACGTTTTTAATAACAACAACAAAAATAAAGTTGGGCAGTATGCCTGATCTTTGAGAGAAGAAATATTTAATAGAATCCACAACTATGTTTATGTTGTTGTTGTTTTCATAAGGGGATTACAAAAACAAAAAATATCGTAATTTGTAAACTTACCTGTTCAAACTGTGCCTTTTCGGGAGGGACAGAGTGTTTAAGTACACAACATTGTGTCTGAAACGAAATGCAGTCATACAGATTTCCTATTTCATAGCTATTTCCCCCTTTGAGCGCTCGTCTTTTACCTCCATTTCCCCCTCGGCCTCGCTGGAAAGTGTGGCGATTACACTATGATTTCTACATTTTTATTCATTGTCGAGAATCCAGTTAACTTATCACTTGACACGACACTTCGTTGGGTTCTGAACCTGCCGCCTTTCATCGTCACGCAAAGTCCAGTTCTTGAAATAGTCGAAACACACATACACACATGCAAATTAACACGCACACGTGCAGAAACATTACATTTTACTGATATTGCATCTATGAGAAGAGGTGTTAATTCACATTATGAACAACAACAGTGGAAACATTTTTTTTTTTTTTTGGTTCATATATTTATCTTACATTAAATAAGAACATGGCTAAGACACTCACAAATGATCAGTACAATGCCAAGACAACAGAAGAGTTCTGTCACTGTGTCAAGTATAAAAGAGAAATATTCGGTTAACCAGATGACCGTACCGTTAGTTTATATGAAAGGTTTATATAGTAATTCCGTATTTATGAATGAAGGTGTCCACTTTAAAAGAGAATTTTGTTTCACTAGTTTTATGGAAATGGAAATACAGCCATGCTCATGTAAGTACGACCAGTGCATCAAAGGTCACCAATTTTACGTATTTAGATCAATCATTTTGAGTTTTTGTATTCTATCATTACAACCAGACCATAACATGGATGTTGTGTATTTGGCCCTACACGTGTAAACAAAACATTTTCTATTTTTTATTTCAACAATATAAACTGTTTATGATGTGTTTTTGAATGTGTGTATAGTTCAAGGTATCGTCAGTTTGCCGAGCTTTTAAGAGAGGGTGAAACTAAAACCCAAATGCCGAACTCTGGATCACGTTACGTCAGCCGTTGGAGAGGTGTCTACAAAAGAACCAAACTGAAACAAAAAGTTATGAAAGATTACAACTAACTACATCTATTAACCTTTTTATATAGGCAATGTCTATAAAACTACTTATAAGAATTCCCTTTTCTATTAGTTAGGATCTGCACAAATGTACTGATTTCTTTGATTTGCATATAAACCATGTAATTATTTCTAATGTTATATGGTATATTAGAAATTTATTCTATTACATCCTATTTGTAAATCTGACAAAAAACACCTTTTTTAAATCAAACATTTGGACACCCATTGTAGAATACAGCCTGATGACAATATGTTTTATCAAGGACTTTTTTCCCTCTTACTTTGTGGACAGATTAGAAGAGTATTCTTTCTTTCGTCTTCGATTATAACATATACTTTTTTCTGCAATCTACACTTATTCTCGAAGCAGAAATATCTCGATAATGTACACTGATTTCGTAATGGGAATGTTGGATGAAAATGTGATGAGTACAGCGGAATTATCATCACAGAATTTGTTTGTGGATGATTTTTTTTTTAAGAATGTGTGAACAAAACGTTAATGCAGGAGATTTCCGTGATACTTCAGATCTAAATCCTTCCAAGACACCGAGGAACTCTACTGGAGAGAAGGATGGCTACACCGTTCGAGGTTTTCCAAACGTTTATTTTAGTGAAAGTGTGAAATAGTTATGACAAAGTTATCTTTTAATTCGTACCTTCGTAACTTTTTTTTATTTAGCAACACTCGAAAGAAGTCGTTCGAAGCCGCCTAGCACAGCGAGGCGGTCCCGACGAACCACCGAGACGCCGAAGTACTCGAAGGGGCAGACGTGACGTGACTTAGGTGCTGTCGGCGCCCTGGTACCCCTGTGGGGCGGCGCA
>BOPN01000577.1:147893-155393 GCA_017312705.2 Penaeus japonicus | reverse complement strand
TATCATTATCATTTTTAGTTTCATCTTTATTGCTGCCATTGTTGTTAATATCAGATATCAATATGTTGAGAATATGTGTTGATACACATGTGCTTGAAGTGTTCCGTTACTTTTGTTTGTTTTGTTTATATTTGCGAGATGTGTATACGTGCGACTACATCTATATTATATCTTTTTCACTTCTTCATACATTATATAGATATTCACAACCCCCTCTCACCCCCCCCCCCCCACCTTCCCATCTCGTGCATTCAGACATGTCAAAGAAACCGCTATTCCTTTGATTAAAATGGCAAGTCTTTTGAAAACCTTCGAACACCCCCCCCCCCCCACATGGATCACAGGCGAGTCAATATCACGTGTGTCTGTCTTGTTACAATATGTTACTGTGCGAAATCTATCCCTTTTCTCAGTCCTTTGATCTCTTCTGTTCTTCGCCGAAAAGTAACATGCGGTTTCGTTGGAGAGAGAGGTGTATATTTCCGTCTGCACGGACAAATATCTGTGTGTATGTACATATATGTATATATATATATATATATATATATATATATATATATATATATATATATATATATATATATATATATATATATATATATATATATATATATATATATATATATATATATATATATTATTATTGCCGCCGTTATCAATCTATACTTGATTTGTCACTATGAGGACGACTGATACCACAGCAAGAACTCTACTCTCTAATTTATTGAAAGCGGTCAAAACCTGTAAACAAGTACAGTGTCACACAAATACTTTCGTGCTTAAGAACATTACAATCACTGGTTCCATCCTGGCAGGTTACATTGTAATCCATACATCTATAAAGATTAATATACTACTTATACACTCGTCAATTTAGTGAATAGCGATTATACATACACCCTAAACTAGTGGACTCTCCCAATTACTACGTGTCGTCACGATGGTGTCTACGCCTTGACTGTTGTGTGTGTCTAGATCTTATATGTCTATATAGAACAAGGGTCTTGTTCTTTACTCGAATGGGTTTTTGTACTTAGTTTATAGTCACAGTCAGGCCACATGGCGGCCTCTCCTGGCCTAGCGTTATCGTAGCTGAGTCACAGCCGGCGACGACAGTCACGGGATTATGGTCGGGCCACACATAGAGGCCTCTCTGGACATGTGTTAATTTGCCGTGGTCTCCGCGGCGATTTCTTTCTGTTTATTCCTTTCCTTCTCCTTCCTTTTCTTCTCTTACTACCAGCAGCGGTAACACTCCCCCCTTTTGGGCGATCGAAGCCCAACACTACGAAAGTGGGGACTAATCGAAGGTACAACTTGAAAACACAACACTAACAACGAATACAATGTCACATGGTATGGAAATAAGGTCAATGACCGCATAGTCCAAATACTTACACATAGCAATATATATCGTATAAATGTTTATAAACTTTAGTCATATGCATGCGATCTCCTCATCTGTATTGCCGCTGATAAGGGAAAAACTCCACGTCCCCAATCATGAAGAGAGAGTATAACTCGGTGCGGATGCATGACATTGGGCCGCCGGGGTGAAAAAACCTTTCCAGTATTTAGCAATACAATCACTAAGTAAGTAAGGTCATTTTTGTTCTATATTTCGTGCGGACAGACGTATCTTATACGGGTCTGTATAACGCGTGCAACACAGATATATACCACGTGGATAAGGTTCGACCTATTTTTTACAAATGTTCTAATTAGTCCACCTCTAAGTGGCACAACTTACAATCGGGCGTGGCATGACCCCAGATGTGGTGCGAACCTGACTACTTGACAAGCCCATCTGCACTGATGGCCTCAGTGGCCCTCCCCACTCCATTGGTATTATCTGGGATTCACAGCAGGACCAATTCCATGTGCAGTATTTCTGGCATGTTCAATCTTGCACCTGTGCATCGTAAGTAAGTGTCAGTACTCTGCACTCCATCTCTCCCGGAACTTTCAGTAATTGTTCATGTATCCATCGTCGACATAGCATAGCGCTCCTAGGTAATCTCTTCTAGGTTTCGTGTAACTTCGCCTCACAACAGGTTTGTAGCTGGTCGTCATCGACCCGTTGTAAACCAATGGTGGACGAAAGAACTTTACGTACCGAACATATCTGTACTCCCAAAACACTACGTCTGACGCTGCAGGTGGGTTGAAATCACAAACATTTCTTCAGCACTCTATCTATTTTATTTCGCAAGCTACCGAAGCAGTATCGCTCCTGTGTGATAACGAATAAGAACACATGTTTATTTTGAACTATTATTTTTGTCGCGTGTTAAGTCCTTTGGGCAGAATGATAAGGATGGGCGCCTGTATTTTTCATCAAGGTGGATCCTTCTTCCTCCGTCTCGCAATAACCCATCTGTATTAAGTTTAGGTTCAAGCCTGTAGAGCTTGCTACCTTTTACTAATTTCCCCTTTTAGTAATGCATAGAGTTCATCATGAAGCTGCCTTATCTCTTGCACTGTGGACTGTCCTTTGTAACCACCTATACTTTCATAAAATCCATGGGTAATACTGCAGTTTATACTGCATAGAGGTTCAAGCAATTTGTCGACTGAATTCTGCTCTTGTAGTTGTGCTCGATGTTGTGCCTTTGTTAGGACAGGCTGCTGCTATGTTCAATGATACTTGAAAGCTTTCTAGTTCTGCCAATTCACCTATCCATCCCTTCCAATTTTTCCTATTTTCTGGAGTTAAGCCTTCTTCATCTGGACACTCCTCTCACAAGCCGGTATATATCATAGGACTTCCGCAGGACATTCACTTTGTTAGCCTGAAGCCACCATACTTCAGTGTGCTCTCCAAATCGACAGCATGGCGAATAGCTTGTGCTTCTGTGTTATTTAATTCAACAGCTTGATGACTGGCATGTGTACTCTTGAGTTCTTCAAAATCAACGGCATGGCGAATTGTTTCAGGTTTCAGGCACTCTGACAGGAGCAAGTCATCAACATCAATTTTCTTTTGGCGATAGCCGAAGATTGGCCCCAACTTCATCAGGGATTTTTTTGCATTCCAAGGGAAGCACAGGCAGTGCTCCAGATCCCTCCAAAGGGATGTACTGTCATTTGATAGGTTGCTGGACGTGTACTGAGATACATCCTGATTCCTAGCTGCCACTTGGTGGAAACATGGCATCAATAATGGTGGCCCTGCCGATACAGGCTGCTGCTATGTTCAATGATACTTGAAAGCTTTCTAGTTCTGCCAATTCACCTATCCATCCCTTCCAATTTTTTCCTATTTTCTGGAGTTACCGACACTCCTCTCACAAGCCGGTATATATCATAGGACTTCCGCAGGACATTCACTTTGTTAGCCTGAAGCCACCATACTTCAGTGTGCTCTCCAAATCGACAGCATGGCGAATAGCTTGTGCTTCTGTGTTATTTAATTCAACAGCTTGATGACTGGCATGTACTTCTGAGTTCTTCAAATCAACGGCATGGCGAATTGTTTGTGTTTCAGGGCACTCTGACAGGAGCAAGTCATCAACATCAATTTTCTTTTGGCGATAGCCGAAGATTGGCCCCAACTTCATCAGGGATTTTTTTGCATTCCAAGGGAAGCACAGCAGGCCCAGACTCCTCCAAAGGGATGTACTGTCATTTGATAGGTTGCTGGACGTGTACTGAGATACATCCTGATTCCTAGCTGCCACTTGGTGGAAACATGGCATCAATAATGGTGGCCCTGCCGATAGGTCCCTTCCTAAAGTGTAAAGATACCAAACAGATCGTTCATCATAGCTGGGCTCTATTCCACTTTCTGATTTAACGCTAACCCATCAATTGTGGCCTCACAAACAAAGGCTACTCTTAAATTTCCGACCCGTTAAATTTGAAACAGGATGATATGGCACATGTCAATAGTTATTCATATGTCTTGTTGCGTCCAGAACTGCCTCTGCGAGGCCCTTGTTAAGGGGATCATGTATACCCTTCTCGAAGCATACTCATAGTTGTGTATCACCTTCCAGACGAGTCTTGAGCGTAATGTTGGTCTTGCTTGATTTATGAGGCAAAATTATTTCATTGGACTATGCCTTCTAACTTTACTTATAGACCCCGAGGTCCATTGAATATCCTTGGGTTTTCTTGCCCTTATTCTTATGAGATGTTAAGGCAAACATGTTCTTTTTCTTATTTAAGTTATCTACCGTATTGTGCAAGAACTCCCTGGAGATGTAGATAGCCTTTCTCCTCGGTTAGTTTGAAATTGGTCCCCGGCGTCACATATTTAGCCTTCTCTATCACTGGACTGTCTCGCAGATCGTGAACCTCCTCTCCGACTACTGTAACTTCTTCCAAAATTTTGTGTTCCTGGGCGTCAGTAAGTTCAGCCCTCTCCCTCACCAGGCTGTTTTGCAGAGTTTGAAGCGTTTCTGCCCCACTATTCGATTTTTCGTCAGTAAATTCATTTCTAATAATTTAATGTGAGCTCCAGTACTTCTAGGCTTCTTCCTTTAATTGACGTGATCCGCCGTATTGTCTTTGCTTCTTATTTTATTTATTGTGAGCACCCAGTGTTCGTTCAGCTTCAATTCTATTTCCCGTGAGCACCCAGTGCTCGCTCAGCTTCTATTCCATTTCTTGTAAGCACCCAGTGCTCGCTCAGTTTCTATTCTATTTCTTGTAAGCACCCAGTGTTCGTTCAGATTATATTCCATTTCGTGTGAGCTCGCTCAGCTTCTATTCTATTTCTTGTAAGCACCCAGTGTTCGTTCAGCTTCTATTCTATTTCTTGTGAGCACCCAGTGTTCGTTCAGATTATATTCCATTTCTTGTAAGCACCCAGTGTTCATTCAGCTTCTATTCCATTTCTTGTAAGCACCCAGTGTTCGTTCAGATTATATTCCATTTCTTGTAAGCACCCAGTGTTCATTCAGATTATATTCCATTTCTTGTAAGCACCCAGTGTTCGTTCAGATTATATTCCATTTCTTGTGAGCACCCAGTGCTCGCTCAGCTTCTATTCTATTTCTTGTGAGCACCCAGTGTTCGTTCAGATTATATTCCATTTCTTGTAAGCACCCAGTGTTCGTTCAGCTTCTATTCCATTTCTTGTGAGCACCCAGTGTTCGTTCAGATTATATTCCATTTCTCAAGCACCAGTGCGTTCATCTGATTATATTCCATTTCTGTGTATGACTCAGTGTTCGTTCAGATTATATTCCATTTCTTGTAAGCACCCAGTGTTCGTTCAGATTATATTCCATTTCTTGTAAGCACCCAGTGTTCGTTCAGCTTCTATTCCATTTCTTGTAAGCACCCAGTGTTCGTTCAGATTATATTCCATTTCTTGTAAGCACCCAGTGTTCATTCAGATTATATTCCATTTCTTGTAAGCACCCAGTGTTCGTTCAGATTATATTCCATTTCTTGTAAGCACCCAGTGTTCGTTCAGATTATATTCCATTTCTTGTGAGCACCCAGTGCTCGCTCAGCTTCTATTCTATTTCTTGTGAGCACCCAGTGCTCGCTCAGCTTCTATTCTATTTCTTGTGAGCACCCAGTGCTCGCTCAGCTTCTATTCTATTTCTTGTGAGCACCCAGTGCTCGCTCAGCTTCTATTCTATTTCTTGTGAGCACCCAGTGCTCGCTCAGCTTCTATTCTATTTCTTGTGAGCACCCAGTGCTCGCTCAGCTTCTATTCTATTTCTTGTGAGCTTCCATTTTTTATTTAATTTCATTTACCACATCACTAATTTACTAAATTATTTATTCATTTCACTATTCGTTAAGCTTCTCTTATATTTCTTGTAGAGCACCCTGTGCTCGTCATTTCTTTTCCATTTCTTGTGAGCTCCCATTTTTTATTTCATTTCATTTATCACTTCACTTATTTACTAAATTATTTATTCATTGTATTTAATCGTTCAGCTTCTCTTCTATAACCTTTGAGCTCCCAGTGCCTGTCCAGCTATTATTTACGAGCACCTGACTAATTATTTTATTTCATTTATCACTTATCACATCACTGATCAACTAGATTATTTATTTATTTTACCTTTATCTATCGCATCACCGATCAACTAGATTATTCATTTATTTTACCTTTATCTATCGCATCACCGATCAACTAGATTATTTATTTATTTTACCTTTATCTATCGCATCACTGATCATCTAGATTATCTCTTTATTTATCTTTTTCTATCGCATCACCGATCAACTAGATTATTTATTTATTTTACCTTTTTCTATCGCATCACCGATCAACTAGATTATCTCTTTATTTACCTTTTTTTTATCGCATCACCGATCAACTAGATTATCTTTTTATTTACCTTTTTCTATCGCATCACCGATCAACTAGATTATTTATTTATTTTACCTTTTTCTATCGCATCACCGATCAACTAGATTATTTATTTATTTTACCTTTTTCTATCGCATCACCGATCAACTAGATTATCTCTTTATTTACCTTCTTCTTCTTTTTTTTTTTTTTATTTCCGCAAATACCACATCAACTAGATTATCTTTTTATTTAATCGTTTATCGCATCACCGATCAACTAGATTATTTATTTATTTTACCTTTTTCTATCGCATCACCGATCAACTAGATTATTTATTTATTTTACCTTTTTCTATCGCATCACCGATCAACTGGATTATTTATTTATTTTACCTTTATCTATCGCATCACCGATCAACTGGATTATTTATTTAATTTACCTTTATCTATCGCATCACCGATCAACTGGATTATTTATTTATTTTACCTTTATCTATCGCATCACCGATCAACTAGATTATTTATTTATTTTACCTTTTTCTATACCATCACCGATCACTTTATCACATCACTGATCACCTAGATTATAATTCGAATTTAATTCATATAAGCACCCAGTCCCTACATTTGTCATCTATATAAGCACCCAGTGCCTTTCCACATTTGTTTCACTTATATAAGCACGCAGTGCTCTTTCACGTTTTGTTTCAACTTATATCAGCACCCAGTGCTCTTTCACGTTTTGTTTCAACTTATATCAGCACCCAGTGCTCTTTCACGTTTTGTTTCAACTTATATCAGCACCCAGTGTTCTTTCACGTTTTGTTTCAACTTATATCAGCACCCAGTGCTCTTTCACGTTTTGTTTCAACTTATATCAGCACCCAGTGCTCTTTCCCGTTTTGTTTCAACTTACATCAGCACCCAGTGTTCTTTCACGTTTTGTTTCAACTTATATCAGCACTCAGTGCTCTTTCACGTTTTGTTTCAACTTATATCAGCACCCAGTGCTCTTTCACGTTTTGTTTCAACTTATATCAGCACCCAGTGCTCCTCCACGTTTTGTTTCAACTTATATCAGCACCCAGTGCTCTTTCACGTTTTGTTTCAACTTATATCAGCACCCAGTGTTCTTTCACGTTTTGTTTCAACTTATATCAGCACCCAGTGTTCTTTCACGTTTTGTTTCAACTTATATCAGCACCCAGTGTTCTTTCACGTTTTGTTTCAACTTATATC
>BOPN01000577.1:132893-140393 GCA_017312705.2 Penaeus japonicus | reverse complement strand
ACCGCGCGTAACCGGAAAATTTGTCCATGGAACAGCGGCTCCAAAGGGCTCTTCCACGAAGCCATTCCACCCTCCACCCCTGCCATAGCTTGTGGTTCGCAGAAGGATTAAAATATTCAAAAACTCCTGCCATGTCTCCTCCTCCTATTCCTCCTCGCCGTTGTCGTCTTCCTCCTCGTCCTCTTCCTCATCCTATTCTTCCTTCTCCTCGGCCACCTCCTACTCCTTATCCTAGTCCAAGTCTTCTCCCTAGTTCTCTTCCTCATCCATTTCCTCGTCCTCCTCCTCCTCCTCCTACTACTACTTCCATTACTTTTATTCCTACCCCTACTCCTATTCCTATTCCTACTCCTCCTTCTCCTCTTCCTCTTCCTCCTCCTCCACGTCCTAATCCTTCTAGTCCTTCTCCTAGTCCTCCTCCACCTCCTCTTCATCCTCCTCCTGCTGCTGCTAGTCCTCCTCCTCTTCCTCCTCCTTCTTCTTCTCATTCTCCACCACCTCCTCATTCTCCACCTTCTCCTCCTTTTCCTCATCCTCTTCCTCCTCCTCCTTCTCCACCTCCTCCTCCTCCTTTTCCCCATCCTTTTTCGTCCTCTCCCTCCTCTTCCTCCTCCTCCTCCCGTTCCTGCTCTTCTTCTTCCTCCTCCTCCTCCTCCTCCTCCTCCTCCTCCTCCTCCTCCTCCCGTTCCTACTCTTCCTCCTCCTCCAGGGAAGCGAAGGGTCGATTAAGTTAAAGGAGTATCCCCTTATTGAGACATCTTGATCCTTCACGTAAGAAAAAAATATATATATACATTATCAAAAAAAAGTAGAAAAGAAGAAGAAAAGAAAGGAAGAAAAGAAAAAAGGAAGAAAAGAAGAAGAAAAAAGGAAGAAAAGAAGAAGAAAAAAGAGGCTGTCGGTATCGTCTTTGAACTTTTGAACTCTTGAACTTTTTTTTTTTCTCTCTCTCTCCAAAAACCACATCTTTTCCTCTAAGGAAAAAATAAATGATATAAAAATAGGAAAGACAGAACCCCCCATCTACACCCCCCCTCCCCCACCCACCCCTCAAACACCACGACCACAACCTCCCCCACTCAAAAGGAGACGACTGACTACCTGGCGTTATTTCAGGGTCGTGTTTTATAAAGAAGAACAATTCCTTAGAGTACCGACGGGGAGGGTGGCGTGAGGGGAGGATGTTTCATGTTGATCTGTCGAGGGGAAGTGCTGGAGACACTGCTCTGTCTCTCTCTCGAGGGGAATGCGAGCGAGAGGGAGGAAGGGAGGGAGGGATGGAGGGAAATGGCGTGGTAAAGGGAAGGGGGATGGGGGATGGGATGGGGAAGAGGGGGGAGGATTGAGGGAGGGAGGAAGGGAGGGATGGAGGAGAAATGGCGTGGTAAAGGGAAGGAGGATAGAGGATGGGATGGGGAAGAGGGGGGAGGTGAGGGAGAGGCAAGGAGAGCGGGAGAGAAAGGTGGAATGCGTGCGAGAGGGAGGAAGGGAAGAAGGGATGGAGGGAAAGGGCGTGGTAAAGGGAAGCGGGAAGGGGAAGGGATGGGGAAGAGGGGGGAGGTGAGGGAGAGGCAAGGAGAGCGGGAGAGGATGGGAGAAGGATTGAGGGAGGGAGAGAAGGAGGGATGGAGGAGAAATGGCGTGGTAAAGGGAAGGGGGAGGTAATAAAGAAGAGGGAGGAGGTGAGGGAGAGAGAGGGAGAGGAAGGGGGAGGGAGGGAAGAGGGAGAGCAAAAAAAGAAAGAGGAAACGGAAAATGAGAGAGTGGAGGATAAATGAAGGAATATAGTTAAGAGAGAGAGAGAGAAGGAGGAGGAAGAGAACCAAGGGAAGATGGAAGATGGGGTGGGGGGGTGGGAGGGGGTAGAAGTAGAAGTAGATGGCCAGGGGGGAGGGGGAGGGGGGAGGGTAGAGGCGGCAGGATAGAGGGTAAGGAGACGTAGGAGAGGAAAACGTAGAAGGAAATGGAGAAAATGAGAATGGAGGAGGAGGAGAAGGGGAGGGAATCCATCAGGAAAAGGAAGAAGAGAGAGAGAAAAAAATGAAACGGGAGATATAGAAAGGAGAATAAAAGAATAGAGGAGAGAAAATGGGGAAAAAAAAGATGTTGAAAGAGAGGAAGAAATGAAAGATATAGAAGGTAAAGAGGAAGAGAGATGGAGGAGAAGAAGGAAAGAGATGAGGGAGAGAGAGAAGGGGAAAAATTGGGAGGGGGTGGAGTAGGGTAGGAGGTAAGAGCCAAAAGGGAGAAGGGAGGGAGGGGGGAGGCGGGGTATTGTTGTGAAGATATCATATTAATTAGATAGAAGATATATGATGTTACACAGCGTTATTGTGCCGCTGAGATTTCCTTTGATTCCCTCCTCCTCATTAACTTGGTAGCTATTTCTTAGGCGTACTCACTCTCACTTTTTTTTCTTTTTTTTTCTTTTTTTTGTCTACATATGTATGTGTATACACACACATGCGCACACACACACACGCAAACACATACACAGACAAACACATACTCTCTCTATAAACATATATACATAGATAGGTAGATAGATAAATAGATAGATAGATACACACACACACATATACATATATATATATGTGTGTGTGTGTGTGTTTGTGTGTGTGTGTATGCGTGTTTATATATATGAATATATATATATATATATATATATATATATATATATATATATATATATACATATATATGTGTGTGTGTGTGTGTGTGTATATATATATTATCTATGTACATCATATACACACAGTAAATCGACACACACTTATCCACTTTATACCACAGTTCCCCCCTCGAAAGTCTACAAGTTTGGAAACGTAAACAACACTCACCCATCCCCTCCCCTCCCCCTCTCCCTTCCCCCTTCCCCCAAGTGCTCTGACGCGGCGCAGTTACATGGAAGACATTCAAGCCCTAGTTTACTCATGAATTAATACTCAACTTCAATATTTGTGCGCTAAAAATAGATGTGTATATTTACTTTCCCACGCGTTCGTATACACCGGTGACTAAAGACGTGCCTTTGATGTGGGGGTGACGTTAAAAGATTTTTTTTTTTGCTTTTTTTCCTTTCGTTTTTGATGGGGAGGGGGAGGGGGGTATTAAATGCTTTTGTAAATAGGGAATTTATAATTATTTGACGTGAAAAGATGGATAGTTGAATGAAATCATCAAAAGTGTTATATGTAGACAAATTAAAAATGTCCTTTTATTCTACGTAGTTAGTTATAACAAAGAAAAAAAAAAAAGACTGGACTAACATTATGCAAAATGTGATTAGCATATTTTATGTTATGCGTTTCTTACCCCTGGTGTATTTGCAATGAATGTTTTGAAACGATTGCATATTTATGATCTAATCTAAAATATTTTCGTTAAAATGGAGTGTCCTCCTGTGATGAAATATTTGTCAAAACTCGTTAAATTCGTTAAATCGTTAAATAGGCCAAATCGGTGTGTTGTTATTACCATTGTTACATTGTTGCTGTAGTCTATTTTATTATTGTTAACAGCAGCAATATTACTATAATCATCATCGTCACCATCATTATCACCATCACCATCATCATCATTAACATCATTATCATCACCCTCATCACCATCATCATCATCATTATCGTTAACATTATCATCATCATCATTAACATCATCATCACCAACATCATCATCCATATCGTTAACATTATCATCATCATCATCATCACCCTCGTCACCATCACCATCATCATCATCGTCAACATAATCTAATAATTGATAACAAATAGCTAGATAGATAAACAGGTGACACTTCTAACCCTCCCTCCCTTCCTCCTCTCCCTCCTTTCCTCCCCTTCCCTCCCCTCTTCCCCCTCCCTCCCCTCTTCCCCCTCCTTTCCTCCCCTCTCTTCTTTTTCCTCTATTTCTTCTTATATTTTCCTCTTCTTCTTTTTCTTCCTCTTCCGCTTTTTCCTCTTTCTCTTCTACTTCTTCTCCCTCTTCCTCTTTCCCTTTTCTCTATTCCTATATTTCCTCTTCCTCTTCTTCCTCTTTTTCTCCCCCCCCCCCACCCCCTCTTCTTCTTCTTCTTCTTCTTCCTCTTATTCTTATTCTTCTTACTTTCTACAGATGATAATTTTGCATTGTAATTCTTCTTGAAAATTATAATGAAAGAATATTAATTGAATATTAAATGAATTTTTAAGATATAATGCCAATAATGATAATGATAAAGAAAAAATACTTTGATGATAATAGTTATAACAAACATGTTATTATCGAAATGAGGATAATATTACCGATGATAATAATGATAATTATAATAGCAATGATAGTAAGAAGAAGAACGTGAAGAAGAAGAAGAAGATAAAATAGAAGAAGAAGAAGATAAAGAAGAAGACGATGATGATGATGAAGATGGAGAAAATGAAGAAAATAAAAATGTAGATGTAAAAGAAGAAGATGAAGAAGAAAAAGAAGATGGAAAAGAATCACATAAACAATAATGATAACAGTCCGGAATATATGATTGAGTTGCAATTCCATTACGATTAATGCAAATGAATAAGACTCAAATGGAGCGTTTGATTAATTGTTTACGCGAAATTCATGATAAATAAATCCTCGGTGATATATGTTGCAATGAATAAAAAAAGCGGTTGAATGTAGATTTTGCCATATTGCTGTTTCTTGAATTATTATTTTTTTTTTATTTTTTTTTTTTTTTTTTTTTTTTTTTTTTTTTTTTTTTTTTTTTTTTTTTTTTTTTGTGTGTTACCTATTATATTGAGTGTATAGAATGATCTATGAAAAATATTATTCATGTATACATACGCACATACACACAGATGCACACATACACATTCTCCCACACTCACACACACACATTCACATACGTCCATCCAGCCACATATACACACACATTCTCATGAATACGCACACATACACACACACACAAACACACACACAAACACACACACACACAGAAACAAACAAACACACACACACACACACACAAACACTTACACACACACAAACAAACAAACACACACACACACACACACACACACACACACACACACAAACACACACACACACACACAAACACACACACATTTCCCCCGGGCGATCCAAATTATTCATTCATTCACCCATCATCATCATGAATGCAAAACGTAAACATGATATCACAATGTCCCTCTCTCCACCCCAACCCCCCCCCCACCAAAAAAAGAAAAAAAAGAAAGAAAGAATTTGTCTTGCAACGTGAATGCATTGCCATACGACACGAGCAATGGATCCATCATTCATAATGAATAACAGTCTTACAGTCAGACAAGTTCGTCAATAGATCCATAATGCAAAAAGCAATGAAAGATTCCGCGAGTCATAATTCATTCAGGAATGTATGACACTTCCCCCTCACCCCCACCCCCTCCCCACCCCCACCATCACCTCTTTCAACCAATGTTATTCAGGATGAATGAGTGTGACTCATGCGTGAGTAAGTGATCCGTGATTTCCTCTTCCTCCAAAGGGGGATTGATTAGCAATTGTCATCGCCGTTTGGTTTGAAGAATCGTTTGTTGTTAGTGTTGTTATTGTTATTGTAGTGGAGGGGGGGTTAAGGGGGAAGGGGGGGGTTGATGTTGATATTGTTGTAGTTCAAGGTGTTGTTGTTGTTATTAATGTTGTTATTGTCATTTCTGTTTTCGTGAGCATAGTTTGGTTGATATTAATCTTCCATTTTGTGTAGTTTATTAAGTAAAAAAAAGGGAATATGCTTTAGATAATGAATATAGAATCGAAATGAATATAGAGTGGCTTATATAACTAATAGAGTATGTCAGTTGATTCGTTTTATTGTTACGTTATTTACTGAATATTAGCGCTGTCTTTTATATAAACCATTCCCCCCTTCTAGTATCTGTGTGTGCATTTTATATGTTTAAATATGCATCTTTATATCTACTCATTCGGTAACTCTCTTTCTCTCTCTCTGTCTTTCTCTCTTTCTCTCTCTCTCCCTCTCTCTCTGTCTGTCTGTCTCTCTCTCTCTATCTCTCTCTCTCACTCTCTCTTTCTCTCTCTCTCTCTCTCTCTCTCTCTCTCTCTCTCTCTCTCTCTCTCTCTCTCTCTCTCTCTCTCTCTCTCTCTTTCCCTCTCTCACTCTCTCTTTCACTCTCTCTCTCTCTCTCTCTCTCTCTCTCTCTCTCTCTCTCTCTCTCTCTCTCTCTCTCTCTCTCTCTCTCTCTCTCTCTCTCTCTCTCTCTCTCTCTCTCTCTCTCTCTCTCTCTCTCTCTCTCTCTCTCTCTCTCTCTCTCTCTCTCTCTCTCTCTCTCTCTCTCTCTCTCTCTCTGTCTCTCTCTCTATCTATCTATCTATCTATTAATCTCTCTCTCTCTCTCTCTCTCTCTCTCTCTCTCTCTCTCTCTCTCTCTCTCTCTCTCTCTCTCTCTCTCTCTCTCTCTCTCTCTCTCTCTCTCTCTCTCTCTCTCTCTCTCCCTCTCTCTCTCTCTTTCTCCCTCTCTCTCTCTCCCCCTCTCTCTCTCTCTCTCATCCTCTTTCTCTTAAGATATCAACACAATATCTCTGCATATCCACAAAACATTCATACACAGAAGAAAAAAAAAATATATATATATATATATAAATAGATACAAATCCTCTACACAAAACTAAGTTTATTGAAAGTTAGAACAAGAGGATCGAAAACCTCTTGGATTTCCTCTTGAGATCTGAGAAGAGGAGGGATATGCCTTACCTTTAGTCTAAAAGGATAAACGTTGTGTCATATAGCACTGTATTGTCACTGGAAATGCAAATCGTACCCCTGTGGGTATGATTGATTGAAAGAGGGATAGAAAAAATATATTTAATGTTGAGACTATAGGTCATAAATTCATGGTGATTTATTCTGCATGTTGAAAGCAAGCGTTAGTCACCTTCTTTTGGGTGTTCGTTTTGTTCATGCATTTTTTTGTTTCGTCATGCATGTGTGTTGTTTATTTATGATTGTTTATGTGTTCATTTATACTCGGTTTTATTGTGTGGTATATTGTCGTCGTGAGTGTGTTTGTGTTTGTGTGTGTGTGTGTGTGTGTGTGTGTGCGTGTGTGTGTGTGTGTGTGTTGTGCGTGTGTGCGTGTGTTGTGCGTGTGTGTGTATGTGTGTGTGTGCGTGTGTGTGTGTATGTATGTATTTTGAATCGCGTTAAAAAAAATATATACTTTTTCTCAACAAGAAAATTTAATAATAAAAATCACCATCTTTCATAACAGAAGATACCCTACCTCACATCATAATAAACGTACCATAATCCACAATAACTCAACACGAAATATACCCAAATGATTCATATTATCTCTAAACTCATAATTCACACATCCTCAAAATCCATAACCCACACTTTTATCACCTTCCAAGATTCTCCATTGTGAATCATGAGATCATAATTGAATACACATATTCCTGTTGCTGTCTGCAATAACTGTACATAGTCTCTTTTGCCTCTGG
>BOPN01000577.1:107893-110393 GCA_017312705.2 Penaeus japonicus | reverse complement strand
AAAAAAAGAAAGGAAAAAAATAATGTCTACATCCAAACTAACAAACACGTACACATACGCACAAACGTACGTACATAGATACAGACATGTATACATAAACACACACAAACGCACACAGACACAGACATGTACACAAATACACACACACACACAAACGCACACAGACACAGACATGTACACAAATACACACACAGACACACAAACGCACGCAGACACAGACATGTACACAAATACACACACAGACACACAAACGCACACAGACACAGACATGTACACAAACGCAAACACACATAAACAAACAACTACACAAAAAAAGAGCCATCAACCCAAATGTCTTTGTTGGCTTGTGTTTGGGGAGGAAGCAAAACAAGGGGCGATACCTCGAAGGGAAGGCAGAAAGGAGGAGAAAATAAATATTAGTAGAAAGAGAAGGCAGAAAGCGAGCGAGAGAGAGAGAGAGAGAGAGAGAGAGAGAGGGAGAGAGAATGAGAAAGAAAGAGAAAGAAAGAGAGAGAGTACGAGAGAGAATAAGAGAGAGAGAGAAAGAGAAAGAAAGAGAGACAGAGGAACTCCCTCTTGTTAAAAAAAAAAAGTGAATGAAATTGAGTCTCAGTAATAGAATGAAGTGTAACGAGGAATCGGGAGAGAGGATAAGATCTAAGAAAGGGTTACAAAAAGAAATCGAAAAAGAAGAAAAAAAGAATGAAAATTAAAAAATTAGAACAAAAAGAAATCGGAAAAGAAAAAAAAAAGAATGAAAATAAAACATTTAGAACAAAAAGAAATCGAAAAAGAAAAATTAGAATGAAAATAAAAAAATTAGAACAAAAAGAAATCGAAACAGAAAAAAAAGAATAGAAATAAAAAAAATAGAACAAAAAGAAATCGAAAAAGAAAAAAAATAATGAAAATAAAAAAAATAGAACAAAAAGAAATCAAAAAAGAAAAAAATAATAATGAAAATAAAAAGTTTAGAACAAAAAGAAATCGAAAAATAAAAAAAGAATGAAAATAAAAAAAATAGAACAAAAAGAAATCAAAAAAGAAAAAAAACAATGAAAATAAAAAGTTTAGAACAAAAAGAAATCGAAAAAGAAAGAAAAAAAGAATGAAAATAAGAAGTTTAGAAGAAAATAGAAAAAAAAATATCAAGAAAATCAGAAGTAGGGGGTAGGAGGGTCTTAAGAGCAGACGAAGGCCACAAGGAGAGAGATCTGAAGGAGGTGATAGACATAGGTAAGGTCTTCGAGGAAAAGGTGGTTGTCGAGTGACTATTCTCAACGATAGACTACGAGGAGGAATATGCAAGAAAGATGGAAGAGAGAAGAGAAGGGGGAAGAGGAGAGATGAAGGAGGGGAGTGATGGTTTGCTGGGAGGGATGGGGAGGGAGGGGGGGGGGGATTGACGAAATGAAAAGATGGATAGAAAGGAAAAGGGATGAAAGGAAGGGTGGGAGATATAGGAGAATGAGTACGAAGAGAAGATTAAATGAGAGAGACGAAAGAGAGACGAAGAAATATATAACTGGAAACTGAAGGAGAAAAAGAAGAAGAGAACAGGGAATTAGTGAGGGGAAAGGGGCATTAACCGAAGGGCAGATAGTTCTTAGACGAAGGAAAGGAGAAGGAGAAGAGAGAAACGGAGGGAAGGAGAACGGCCTTGGAGAAGAAGCAGAAAAGGAAAGCAGAAAGAAGGGGAGAGAGAGAGAGGGGGGGGGGGGGGAGAGTGCGAGTGAGAAAGGAGGCGAGGAGGGATAAAAAAAAAATGTCTGAAAAGCAAAGGCTAAGAGAAAGGAGAAGAGAGGATGAGAAAGAGAGACGAGGAGAGAGAAGAGGGTGGAAGATATCTTGCTGGAAAGAGAATACACAGAGGAGGAGACAGACAGGAGGTGAGAGAAGAGGAAGAGTGAGGGAGGATCGGGAAGGAATCAAAACAAAGGAAGATACCTAGAGGGAAAGGCAGAGAGAAAGAGAGAAAATAAAAAGATTAGCAGAAAGAGAAGGCAGAGAGAGAGAGAGAGAGAGAGAGAGATAGGTAGATAGATAGAGAGAGAGAGATAGAGAGATAGAGATAGAGAGATAGATAGAGAGAGAGAGAGATAGGTAGATAGAGAGATAGAGAGAGATAGGTAGATAGAGAGAGATAGATAGATAGAGAGAGAGAGAGGGACAGCGAGAGACAGAGAGAGAAAGAAAGAAATCATACAGACAGACAGAGACAAGAGGAGAGAGAAGAGAGAAGATACCTTGTAGGAGGGGTAGAGGACGGGAAGAGGGGAGAAGAGAGGGGGGGGGGAGGAATCAAAACGCCAGGAAGATCGCTAGAAAGGGGAACCAAACCCTTTGAAGACTGTTTATCTGGGCGCAAGGAAACTTTCTCAAATCTGCTTGCTAATCTTATGGAGTGCTTTCATGCAAAACCCCTTTGAAGAATACGTCTGTGCATGATGTGGCGCTCTGATGAAGGCAAACGAAAGGTAGGGTGGAGGAGGGTGGAGGA
>BOPN01000577.1:100393-102893 GCA_017312705.2 Penaeus japonicus | reverse complement strand
AACTCTCTTTCTTTCTCTCTCTCTCTCTCTCTTTCTCTCTCTCCATCTCTCTATCTATCTATCTCTGTCTCAATCTCTCTCTCTCTCTCTCTCTCTCTCTCTCTCTCTCTCTCTCTCTCTCTCTCTCTCTCTCCATTTCTTTCTCTCTATCTCACCACCCCCAACTCGCTCCTATCTCCAAAAAGTGAGATAGGAGGACGCTTCTCTTGCAAAGCGCTGGAGTAATCCTATTAGCGTGTAGTGTGAGGTTCAAAGCGGAGAGGAGGAGAATATGTTGCGTGTGGTTGTTGCAGTACAGTATTCATATTGCTATAATCATTATCATCATTATTGTTAGTATTATTATCTTAATGATTGCTATTATTATTATCTTTACTTCATTATCATATGATATTGTAGTTATTATCATTACTATCAGGGTACATGCCCAGATGCCCCCCCCCCCCTAACCCCCACCCCCTGAATATACTTTTTCGTTCCAAAATGGCGAACATTTCTGAAATGATTGAATCTGAACGAAACAAACTGCTTCGGTCGATAGATTAGTCTTAAGGAGTTTGTCAAGATTAAAAAACTTGCGCTGTATTGTGTATTATCATACATTATGTATTATGGCTGTATTATGGTGTTGTCCTTTTCTGGGACCAGTAGTTAAAAAAAATGAATAAATGTATATAGATAGAGAAATGAAATGAACGAAAACATATGAACAAAAATATAAGTGGTGTTCGACTTTCAAATAATTTTCTGGTTTTGTGAATAACTGAATCTTAAACAGATACAGAAAAGCTATACTATTAGCAGTGTCGTTTACAGGTAAAGTTTCTTAAAGAATTAATCAGTCTTAATCTTGAAAGGTCCAACCACTACACAGTTTCTTGTAATGTTATTATTTTTTTTATTGTCAATATTATTATGATTATTATTGTCATCATCATCATTATCATTATTATTATCATTATCATTATTATTGTCATAATTTTGGTTATTATCATCATTGTTATTATCATCATCATTGTTATTATCATCATCATTGTTATTATTATCATCATTGTTATTATTATCATCATTGTTATTATTATCATCATTGTTATTATTATTGTCATTATTATTGTTGTTGTTTTTATTATCATTAGTATCATTATCATCTTAACTGTTCTTAGAATTATAATAAATACTATTTTTACTATTATCATTATTATCCTTATCAGAATAATTAGAAAAAAAGCTTAGTCAAAACAATAGTTTCCCTTGAAAATAAATCAAAATAATTTCCGGCCTTTAAGTACATTGACATGTTGTTTATTGTAAGAAGAAGGGAGTTGAACTGAATTGACTTAACATAATCATGTTTATATAGCTACATGTGTATATATCCATACACATATTTTTCTCTATCTATCTATCTATCTCTATCTATCTATCTAATCTATCTATCTCTCTTTCTCCCTTTCTCTCTCTCTCTATCTATCTCTCTTTCTTCCTAGTTCTCTCTCTCTCTTTATCTCTCTATCTATCTATCTACCTATCTACCCCCCCCCCTTTCTCTCTCTCTTTCTCTCTCTCTCTATCTCTATCTATCTATCTTTCTATCTATCTATCTATCTATCTATCTATCTATCTTTCTTTCTTTCTTTCTATCTATCTATCTATCTATCTATCTATCTATCTATCTATCTATCTATCTATCTATCTATCTATCTATCTATCTATCTATCTATCTATCTATCTATCTCCCCCCCCCCTCTCAAAACTTTTAACCGGAGCGCTGTGTTATATAGCGAGAGTAAAAGTCTCGTGTTTTTAAAATCACTTAGAAATTGCCACTATTTCAAGAAATTATTTCTATCATTTGATAGAAGTAAGCTAATCGTTGGATCTTAAAATGTCTTCATATTAGCTTAGGTTCTCCTTAGCAGGCTGATAAGATAATTAGGTGAATAGTGAAAACAGTTCGAATATGCTTCTTGTTGGAAATCGTTTCTTATCGTCGCGCATCTGGCAACCGTTTCTTTTATTGAGAGAAAAGTTTTTGTTTAAAAAAAGGCTTTTATGTGAATGAATTTCAAACTATTTGGAGAAGTTTCACGACCATAGCGTAATTCGAAGCTTTAGTAAGTTTGACAGAAACTGATTTCACATCAAAGCTATCGTAGTTTGAACTTTTTTTCGTGTATGTAAATGGTAAAGTTGGTACCCCTGATGGCTGCCCTGGAACATCCGTTTGTCTTCATTTTCATCTTCACTTTTATTCGTAAATATATCGTATTTCATTGTTATCATCATTCATCTTTTCTTCATCATTGTCTTTCTTTTCATCTTTGAAAGTATAAAGAACAGAGAGGTAACTCGACCAGAAAATAATTCCGAAAATGAAACTTTTAATTCAAACTATATCAACATCTAATATAATTAGTCGCTGGAGACGGAACTTTCCACCGTAAAAATATCAATATTCAGAAGTTTATCAGAAGAGAGAAAATAACACTTAAATTTGATT
>BOPN01000577.1:87893-95393 GCA_017312705.2 Penaeus japonicus | reverse complement strand
CGTTTCCTCTCTCCCTCTTTCTCTCCGTCTCTCTTTTCTCTCTCTTTCTCTCTCTCTCGTTCAACCAGTAGAAGATGTTGCGTCATTGTTTGGTTTTATTTGGCCTTGCATCGTCTAGCTTTCATTTTCATCCACAATCGGAATTGTTGCAGGATTCTGGTTTTGTAACGTATCATCTGCTCTTCTAAATCTGTCTTGATGTTTGTTTGTTTTGGTTCATAAACCTTTGTTATGTAACGCGAAACATCCGTACTATCTGCATTTTTTTTTCAGTATCCTATATATAAATATATGTGTGTGTGTATATATATGTATATATATATATATATATATATATATATATATATATATATATATATATATACATATATATATGTATGTGTGTGTGTGTGTGTGTGTGTGTGTGTGTGTGTGTGTGTGATCACAAACAATGTACAGGAAAGAGAAACATGGAGACATTTATCTTTACTTAGACTAGATTTTTTTTTTATGAGTGAATTGGGCACTTCTTTCTTTTTTATACTGTATGGTAGAATAGAGATTATATCTTATTATAACTTCTTGAAAAACGACTAAGGAACTAAAGTAAGTTAGGTTGATCTCTTGACTTATTCATTATTTTTGTTCTAAGGATAATGAACGCGCAAGAAACACATGAAAAAAAAAAACGAAATAAAGAAAAATGAAATCAGTATGAAGAGCCTTCCATTCTTGTATCCATTTCATAACTCTTCGTTTCGCTCAAAATTATCTTGATCTCTCAACATCATTAAGATACATTAAGTGTCACTGGTTAGATTTTACAAGTGATTGTAATATTGATTATATTTTGCTTCGAATTCGATAAAAAAAATAAAAATAAAATTGTTACGAACTTTCATCTGATTCTCTTACAATCTTTTTATCTTTTTTTCTACATTTCATAGAATTATCTTATCTTTCATTATTATCTTCTCCCACTCTTCTTCTTTGATCGAAATAAAAGACTTATTTTGTTCCAAAGTTTATGAAAGTTGTTTAATTTTTTTATCACATCTCTAAACTCAATAGACAAAATAAAATACTATCCATGTATATATCAGTCTGATGAACAAATATCCTTTTTTTTTTTCTTTCTCCTTTTCCTTGACCATTCCACATCTCAGGATTCTCAGGATCTTTCAACATGCAAACCACACCATATCCTTTATGCCATTTTGTTTTTACAAGTGATTGCAATATAGATTGCAATTTGATTTGACGTCTGTGAAGAAAAACATCTAATTTCTTTCTTTCTTCTTCCACCTTCTTAAATTTCAAAATCTCAAGAGATTGCGATCCTCATTTTCCATCAATAAGACGTACTAACTCAACTTATCTAAAAAAATAATAATAATAATAATAAAAAAAAAAGGTTTATAATTATTCTTTCAATAAGAATGACTCATATCGTCTCTACAAAGAAGTACTTTTCTTCTTGTTCTTTCTTGTTCTTTCGTTTACTCCTTTCTCCAAATAATTCGTTTCCTCTCTTTCTTCCCTCTTCTTCCTTTTCACTGTAAGGACTTATCTCGTCTCTAAGGAAAAGGGAATCAATAGAAAATAAACAAACATAATTCCTAATCTCAGAGAAATAAATTGTCAAATATTTTTCATGTTTTCCTTTTTTCTTTAACATTTTTTAAGCATATCTCACAGGTCGATTACGATCTCTCAACATCAGCAAAATACACGACTTCAGGTGTGTTACTTTCTTTCCTTCCTTCTTTAACTTTTCTTCTCTTATCTTTTGTATTGCAGATTTTACTTCGACGTTCACCTAAAACGTTTTTTTTCCCTAATATCTTTCATGAATTCCTTCTTCTTAACATCATGAAAACATGCAATATAAATTGTATTATAGATTTTGCTTCGACGGTCTTCAGAAGAAAAGACAAAATCCTTTTCTCCTTTCCTCTCTGTTTACATCTTTTAAAATTGCTTGTTATATCTTCTCATTTCTCTCCCTTTTTTCTCCTTTATCATCTATTTGTTGTTTCTTTCTATAAAAAAACAACAACTAACTCAAGATTTTTTACCATCTCTCACTCTCTGCAAAACACACTCCCTCGCCACCTTTCTCCTCTCACCTGTCAGACACAAAGGCTTTTCTTTCCCTTAGTCGGCTCGAGGTTATTTTCGTTGACCGAGATGATATAAACATTGCTGTCTATCTATCTATCTATCTATCTTGCTCTCTGTCGCTTTCTCTCTCTCTCTCTCTCTCTCTCTTTTGCTCTCTGTTGTTGTTGTTATTTTCTCACTCTCTCTTGCTTTCTGACTCTTTCTCTCTCTCTCTCTTGCTCGCTGTCTCTTTCTCTTTGTCTCTTGCTCTCTGTCTGTCTCTCTCTCTCTCTCTCTCTCTCTCTCTCTCATTTGTTCTCTGTCTCTTTCTCTCTCTCTCTCTCTTGCTCTTTGTTGTTGTTGTTTTTTCTCACTCTCTCTTGCTTTCTGTCTCTTTCTCTCTGTCTCTTGCTCTCTGTCTGTCTCTCTCTCTCTCTCTCTTTTTTGTTCTCTATCCTCATCCAAGTCTTTGATAGGGGGGAATATGTACTCAGGAGATTCAGCAAAAAGTGTGCTTCTCTTGGCCTCATAATCAACCCTATCAAAACCAAACATATATCCAGACCTCGTCAACTGCCCTATATACCAAGCTTAGGTGGACAAGTTATTGCAAGGACTTACTCCTACAGGTATCTTGGTGTTCTGGTGATTGCTCCACACCTCATGTCACGCAATTCTCGTTTCACCCAGGAAATTATTCACGATATAAAAGAACGTTGCTTGGAACGTTTAAGACCATTACAATTTATATGTAACAGATACGTTGGTGCCTCCCTCAGAGTCCTGAGGTTGATGTATATTACCTTGGTTCGGTCCGTGATTGACTATGCGAGTCCGGTTCTTAGTCTGTTACCTCCAAATGCCCTCAAACCCCTTGAAGTTCTGCAGAACAAGGCTATGAGAATTATACTCGGTTGCCCAATGACTGCCAAAGTTCTGGTCATGAGGAAAGAATTAGATCTCCCCACAATCCACAGTCGTGTTACCCAAATTAATACCGTTCTTGGTACTAGAATCTTGCAGCTCCTACCCAAACCACAGATCTCCCAAGCTCTGGCAAATGAGATCAGTCACAGAGTCAGGTTTGCTCGGCCTCGATATTCCAATCTAATACACTCCAACTTAGAATGGAAAGCCAAAACTGCCCAGACCATCTTCAGCTTCAATGTGTGGAATATCGATGCTCTTAATATCTCAGAAACCAAACTATCTGCACCATGGCATAGAACTCATGTATATGTCCATATTGACAAACTGCCAGGACCTAAATCCATGATTTTGACATCAGAACTGAAGTCTCATTACCTGAAGTATATAGAAGATATCCTCCATCCTCTTGATGGTGACCCCCCACTTGCAATCTACTGTGGTGCCTCCACTGATTCTCATGGAGCAGCTGGGATTGGAGTCTTAATTTCCGACATTTCTTATAGAGAAAGTGTGCGGATTTCAGACTGGGCAAGCACAACCGATGCGGAATCATTAACCATATACCATGCCATAAAGGAAGGTAGTGAACAGGGGCGCCACCTGGCTGTCTTTTCTGACAGTCAGGGTGCCCTCTATAGACTCAGACAGAGAGAGAGGGAGAGAGAGAGAGAGAGAGAGAGAGAGAGAGAGAGAGAGAGAGAGAGAGAGAGAGAGAGAGAGAGAGAGAGAGAGAGAGAGAGAGAGAGAGGGAGAGAGAAAGAGAGAGAGAGGGAAAGAGAGAGAAAAAGAGAGAGAGGGAAAGAGAGAGAGAGAGAGAAAGGGAAAGAGAGAAAAAGGCTGGAAGAACTCGTTTGCATAGCGTCAAGCTTTCGAGAGGGGGGTGGGGGTAGGGAGACTGGGGAGGAGGGGGGCAGAGGAGAGAGAGGGGGGGTTGGAAGAACCCGTTTGCGTAGCATTGAGCTTTCGGAAAAGGGGGTGGGGGGGTGATTGTAGAGATTGTTAGGTGAGAGAGGGAGGGGGAGGGAGAGGGGGAGAGAACGGGTGAGTAAGCTAGGGAATATGGGAGGGAGGGGAGGGGGGAGAGAAGACGAAGAGAAAAGTTGGGGGGAGGGAGGGTAGGGGAGGTAAGAAGGGGGGAGGGATACCTACGCTGCTTTATTCCTTCAGATTATTTTCTCTTTGCATGATTTTTCGTCTTCTTTTTCTTCTTCCTCTTCCTCTTCTTATTATCATTAATTTCTCAGGAATTCATGTACTAAAGAAATATCTATAAAACAATGCTAACGAGATATTATTCCCTTTTTTCCTCATTATTTCCTTATCTCTTTGTTTTCCTTTTGTTTTCGAGCGACACGAGATTGAAATCAGCTGAGGTCTTGACAGCAGCGGTTCTGCGGTCAAGGTGACGAGGTCTTCCGTGAAACGAGTCTGCATTTGTTTACACTTTTGTTTTTCTCTCTGCACTTATTCCTCTTCGTTTCTCTCTCTCTTCCTTTCTCTCTCTCTTTTTCGGACTCTCTCTCTCTCTCTCTCTCTCTCTCTCTCTCTCTCTCTCTCTCTCTCTCTCTCTCTCTCTCTCTCTGTCTGTCTCTGTCTCTGTCTCTGTCTCTGTCTCTTTCTCTTTCTCTCTCTCTCTCTCACTCTCTCTCACTCTCTCTCACACTCTCTCACACACTCTCTCTCTCTCTATCTTTCTATCTATTTACCAACCACACTCTCCCTATCTCTTGTTAGTCAATATTATATTACTCATATTTATCTTTGTATAAGCATGTATCACATCAAATCAACAGATATGTTCTTTTCGTATTTTTCGTAAGCATAAGTGACGATACAAATAGAAGTGATTCTCCCCATTCATCTTTCCTCAGACGTGTTTACTTGGTCACAATCTTACCAGAAGAGCAGTGGATATTTCTATATTTTATCTTGGAAACTTGGCGCCTCTCTGTTTATCCTGTGCTTGGCGAAGACAAATAAATAGTTTGTCTGACTGCTTCTCTCTCTCTCTCTCTCTCTCTCTATCTATCTTTCTTTCTTTCTCTCTTTCTTTCTCTCTCTCTATATGTATCTCTCTCTCTCTCTCTCTCTCTCTCTCTCTCTCTCTCTCTCTCTCTCTCTCTCTCTCTCTCTCTCTCTCTCTCTCTCTCTCTCTCTCTCTCTCTTTCTCTCTGTCTATCTATCTATCTATCGATCAAGATCTCTCTCTCTCTCTCTTTCTCTATCTCTCTTACTTTCTCTATCAATCCCTCTCTCTCTCTCTCTCTCTCTCTCTCTCTCTCTCTCTCTCTCTCTCTCTCTCTCTCTCTCTCTCTCTCTCTCTCTCTCTCTCTCTCTCTCTCTCTCTCAATCTCATTCTCTCTCTCTCTCTTTCTCTCAATCACTCTCTTGCCTTACCTCCCTTTCCCAATAAAGCCGTAAAAGAGGAGAAATCCCTTTTAGATAACCAAGGTGACTGGGAGAGCCATGATTACTGAATTGTGAATTATGGGTTTCCGAGAACAATTCCTGCCCTTTTCCATTTGATCTTAACGGTTTTCTTAATCTCAAGAGTAACTGAGAAAGAGAGAGAGAGGGGGAGACAGACAAAGAGAGAGAGGGGGGGGGGAAGAGTGAGAGAGGAGGAGAGATGGATATATATAGAGAGTGGGGAGGGTAAGAATGAGAGGGGGGTATGAGAGAGAGAGAGAGAGAGAGAGAAGGAGAGAGAGAGAGATAGAGGGGGGGAAGAGAGAGAGAGAGCGAGAGAGGGGGGGGGAGAGAGAGAGAGAGAGAGAGACAGGAAGAGAGAGAAAGGAGAAAGAGAGAGAGCGAGAGAGAGAGAGAGGGAGAGACAGACAGAGAGAGAGAGGGAGAAAGAAAGAGAGAGAGACAGAGACAGAGACAGAGAGAAAATAAAGAGATAGAGAAAAAGAAAGAAAAAGAGAAGAAAAATGAAGAGCGAGAGGCATGTGTGAGTAACAGACAGACAGACAGGCAGACAAGCAGACAGGCAGACACATAGACAGTCAAACTACCAGTCAGGCAGGCATGCGAACAAGGGGAAATCTTTTGAAAATCTGCTTGTAGTTTAACCTGAAAGATTGTGAAGCAGACGTCTTCATAGTTCTTCGTATAAGGACAGCTGAAATTACACTGATTTATTTTGCGAAAAATAGAATAGCGAATGGTATGGCCTGAATCGTCTGTAATGAGACATTCGCAAACAAAACTGCCTTTAAATCTCAGACCCATGAGTCTTTGATATGTAAATTTAAACTTCTGCAAAACACGCTTCTAAATTTGCATATGAATCTCTCTTCCTAATTCTAAATCTAAGATTTTCGTCGACTGTTGCAGGCATAACTTGAGCTCCTAGGTGGATTTTATATCAATTACCTCGAGGGGAAAATTTCATCTTAGATTATGTTATACGTACGTAACCCTTTCTCAGAAATTGCAATAGGTGAGACGCCTTGCTTGCTAATGCCCGATTTTCTTTGCAAAACCATGCACTCTTTTGCAATGCATAAGATCTTCATTTGAATTTATATGTGTGCTTTTGTGTTTTCCCTTTTTCATAATCGCATTTTGTCTGATATTCCTCGCATTACCATTGAGTTTCTTGGTTCTTTTTTGTTGCCTTTTTTTTCTGTCTTTAACTTTTTTTTTTTTTTTTTTTTTTTTTGGGGGGGGGGGGTTCTTCTGTATTTTTATGTCTTTTTTTTTTACCTTATGTAATCTTGTTTTTAATGAGTGTGTATTTTATCCTAAAGTTTCCTTATCTCGTTATTCCTTATTCTCATCTTTATCAAGAGTTTCTCTGTGTGTATTTTATTCCACAGCTTATTTGACTTCATTTTCTATCCAATTTCTCTATTTCTATTTCTCTTTTCTATCTTCATTATTTCTTATTCTCTTTTTTACCAATAGTTTTCTTTGTGTGTACTTATCCAGCAGCAAATTTTTCTTTTTGTTGTTGTTTTTCACTTCGTTTCTTTTTCCAAAACTTATATTTTGCTTCGTGTGTTTAATCTATTTGATGCCAAGTTTGCATTTTTGTTATGATTTGCGATGGTCCTTCTTCTGCTGTTGCTTCGTTTTCTTCTATTTCTTTTTTTTTTCTTCTTCTTCTTCTTCTTCTTCTTCTCCTTCTTCTGCTTCTTTTTCTTCTTCTTCTTCTTCTTTTTCTTCTTCTTCTGCTTCTTCTTTTTCTTTCTTCCTCTTCTTCTTCTTTTTCTTCTTTTTCTGCTTCTGCTTTTTCTTTCTTCTTCTTCTTCTTTTTCTTTTTTTTCTGCTTTTTCTTCTTCTACTTCTTTTACTTATTCTTCTATTTCTTCTTCTTCTTCTTCTTTCTTTCTTTCTTTCTTTCTTTTTCTTCTTCTTCTTCTGCTTCTTCTTCTGCTTCTTCTTCTTCTTCTTCTTCTTCTTCTTCTTCTTCTGCTTCTTCTTCTTCTTCTTCTTCTTCAGAATTGATCTGTAACGTCTTTTATCAATTCTTACGTTTTC
>BOPN01000577.1:69290-80080 GCA_017312705.2 Penaeus japonicus | reverse complement strand
CCTCTCTCTATCCCCAGCTTTCTCTCCCTCTCTCTCTCTCTCTCACTCTCTCTCTCTCTCTCTCTCTCTCTCTCTCTCTCTCTCTCTCTCTCTCTCTCTCTCTCTCTCTCTCCCTCCCTCTCTCTTTCTCTCTCTCTCTCTTTTTCTCTCTCTCTCTCTATCTGTGAGACCACGTTGAAGCCACGTGGAGACATAAGATTACCACGTGGTCATGATGCTATAAAGACGAAGAAGCAACCCTTTATGGCGTCTGCCTAGGTCAAGATAAAACGGGCTGACCTCAGGTCAAACGTTCCCTCTCTACCCGACCTCGCTTGCAGACACACCTGGCTTCATCTCGGAGAGGCGCCGCGAGCGCCAAGCCGGCGCTCCGAGC
Organism: Penaeus japonicus; assembly: GCA_017312705.2. Taxonomy (NCBI): domain Eukaryota; kingdom Metazoa; phylum Arthropoda; class Malacostraca; order Decapoda; family Penaeidae; genus Penaeus; species Penaeus japonicus. Next base: position 79,704 of record BOPN01000577.1, on the reverse strand, counting down.
CCGCCCCGTCCGCGAGACGCGCACCGAACAGAGACATCAGCTATCGCTACCTGTAATTTTTTCTATTTTCAACCGTGCCGATATTCCACCAATAAAGGAGTCAAGAATACCAGACTTTGGCTTCAAAATACCCTTTGTGAGCACCTCTCTCTCTCTCTCTCTCTCTCTCTCTCTCTCTCTCTCTCTCTCTTTCTCTCTGTCTCTCTCTCTCACTCTCTCTCTATCTATCTATCTATCTGTCTGTCTTTCTCACTCACTCTCTATTCTTGTTTTTCTTTTATCATCATCCTTACGATTCTCAACATTATCATTATTAATGTTACTATTACTACTGTCTCTGCTATTATCATCACCATTGTCATCCTTATTATAGTTATTATCATTATCATCATTATCATTATCATAATTGTTGATATTATGGCAAATGTGTAGAAAAAGGTTCAGAATTACATAATCTCTTGAGTTGTAGCATTATTATTATTAACATGATCATCATAGTGCATCATTATGATTATTATTACCATTATTATCATAATTCTTATAATTATCAATGTTTTATCATCATTGTCTTTATTCAGCTTTCCATATTTCCTCTTCCTCCTCTTCTGTCGTCCCTTCCCCCCATATATATATATATATATATATATATATATATATATATATATATATATATATATATATGTGTGTGTGTGTGTGTGTGTGTGTGTGTGTGTGTGTGTGTGTGTGTGTGTGTGTGTGTGTGTGTGTGTGTGTGTGTGTGTGTGTGTGTGTGTGTGTGTGTGTGTGTGTTTGTGTGGATGTATGTGTGTGTGTGTGCGTATGTATGTATGTGTTTGTGTGTGTGTGTGTGTGTGTCTTTGCCATTCATTCTCCCAATTTTCATTCTGTCTGATACAACTTGATTTAAAACAGAATAAGTAATCGTATTTTCATGTCAGATCAAAATCTCACACTGGTTTCGCCGTTCTGTGTCCATTTCCAGCCCAACCTTTGCCGGAACGCTTGTCGATTTTGATAAATCATTTTGTCTTTTTTTAACACCGGGGGAAAAAAATGTAATTCTGACACCTTTCCCGTGAACTCTGATTGAATTAGAAAACAGAGATTGATGATTTTGCAAGTTTTCCTTTGATTCCGTTTCTTATGAATGATTTTCTCTGCGTTCCCTTGGTTTGTCTGTCTGTGTTTGTGTGCACGCCTGTTCGTACGTGTGTTTGTGTATCTATACGTGTGTTTATGCCAGTGTTTGTCTTAAAGCCAATTCCATGTTTGACTTCCTCCTCGCCATATCTCCCTCGTCCTTTGTGGAAACACTGATGCATCCTTCTGCCCCCTTTGATGTTGCTCTTCAATTGCACTGATTGGCAACGTGAATGCCACGCATGATATTTGCCAATCGGAGAGACACAGGCATTATCTGAAATCTGCACCGGTTCAGAAATCGGAGCATTGGTGAATACAGACGGATTTAGTTTCCCGATAATGGATTAAGTTTCGACTGAGAATTTATCAATATTTACAACATGTATATAATAAGAAATGACATCAATAACGAATAATGGTGATAAATTTAATAATGATAATGGCAAATGATAACAATAATGAATTGAATAATGTTGTAGAATAACAATAACGAGTAATAATACTGATCATAAATGATTGTGATGAATGTAATAGAAAGGATAACAAATAACAATGATAATGAAGGATAACAAATGATAATGAAAGTAAATAACAGCAGTGAACTTACGAATTGTTGCATATACACAACATAACCCCAACGTTTTCACATGAATTCTTTCCTCTTAAGAATACACAAATTTCTTTCATAGATATTTACATAAATTAATGCATAAATCTCCCTTTCTCATATATATAAATCATGCATGAAGTATTGCTCTGAATGATTTGCAATTTGCGAAGATGAAGGCGGTTTATAAAGGGTAGGGACCTGAACACAAGTAGAATCGCGAATGTACACAGATTTATGCACACATAGATACGTACATGTGTGTTCGTGTGTATATTGTATGTATATATATATATGTATGTATGTATTGATGACTGATAAAAAATAAACGGATTTTTATTGTTAACATCATTGTCATTATGATTATTATCATCATTGTTGTTGTAGTTATTGTTATTATTATTATTGTTATCATTATTATTATTATCATTATCATTATTATTATTATTATTATTATTATTATTATTATCACTATTATTATCATTATTATTGTTAGCATCATTTTTTATTAGCGTTATGGTTGTTATCCTTATTATTATTAGAATTGTAATAATAATCATTATTATCATTCGCATTATAATCATCATTATTATTAATACTATCCTCGTCATCATTATCATTATCATCACCAGTATCATCATCACCATTACTATCATCATTATCATCATTATCATCATCCATATCACCACCCTCACATGTATCACCATCATCATCATCAATCATCATCATCAATTCACCCCCTTCTACCCCCTCCCCCCTCCCCCCTCCCCCCTCCCCCTCTCCCCCCTCCCTCGCTCCCTCGCTCCGGCTTGCACTGTTCGCATTACTTCCTCGCAGGAAATTCCAATCTGCATTATATCGCGTCACATTCCAAGACCGTGAGCATTTTATGAGGCCGCTTGGCTTAGTTTCTGTTTTCTTTTCCTTGTTTTCCTTTTTTTTTCTTTCTTTCTTTCTCTCTTTAGATTTGTGTTTTATAAATACATCTTTGTGTTTGTTTGTTTTTCATAAATCTTTGATGCACTTTTTATTCTATTTCTACATTTTTTATGCATCGTTAATACGTTTTTTTATTTTATTTTTTGGGTTCTTGTTTCTTGTTTTGGTAGTATCTGTAATAGTAGTAGTTGTAGTATCAGCAGTGACAGTGGTAGTATCAGTAGTAGTAGTAGTAGTAGTAATGGTAGTAGTAGTAGTAATGGTAGTGGTATTAGTAGTAATAGTAGTCGTAGTAGTAGTAGTAATGGTAGTAGTAGTAGTAGTAATGGCAGTGGTATTAGTAGTAATAGTAGTTGTAGTAGTAGTAGTAATGGTAGTAGTAGTAGTAGTGGTAATGGTAGTAGTAGTAGTAGTAGTAATGGCAGTGGTATTAGTAGTGGTGGTAGTAGTAGTAGTAGTAGTAGTAGTAGTATCAGTAATAGTAGTAGTAGTAGTAGTCGTAGTATCAGTGGCTGTAGTAATAGTAGTAGTAGTAGTAGTAGTGGTAGTAGAAGTAGTAATAGTAGTAGAAGTAGAGTGTTAGCATCAGTAGTAGTAGTAGTAGTATCAGTAATAGTAGCAGCAATAGCTATAGTATTTCACATCTCCCTTTTCGTTTCTCATAAACATAATTTCACTTCACCATTCCTCTCCTTTATCACTTTACGCTCATTCTCCTTCCCACTTCATTTTCCTTCTGTTTTCTTTTTGTTCAATTATTCTCTCTTTCCTTTTCTCTTTTTTCTCGTTTTTATACGTCCGTTACCACTCTTCCTTTCGTGTCTTCTTTCTTCTGACTTTTATCTCTTAATCTTTATTATACATTATATAATTTATCATATCTATTATTCCCTTCTGTTCGATGATCATCGGAAAATACCATAAGTATTTTCAAGGATATAAATTATGTTAATTAATAACGATAATGATGAAAAATAGGATAAGATAAAATTAAGGATAATGATGATAGAAAAGATAAGAATAGTGATGATAATAAAAATCATGATAATTACCATGAATGATTCACTTTTATTTTATAGAAGTAGGAATAGATTTAAGAAGAGGAAATATAGGTACGTTTTATGGAAGAAAACTTGTGGACAGAAAGTAATCAAGATATATGAGTTGGAGTTTGTGCTTGGGCGATTGGAGGTCGAAGAGACAAATGGAGTTAATTGCTGGATATGGAGAAAATAATTTTGGGAGAGTTTCTCTTTTTCACTCTTTCTTTCTGTCTCTCTCTTTTTCTCTGATGATCTTTCTCTTTCTCTCTGATGCTCTTTCTCTCTATATATATCTATGTCTCTATCTTTCTTTCTCTATTTCTTTCTTTCTCTCTCTCTTTCTTTCTCACTCTCTCTCTTTCTCTCTTTCTCGCTTTCTTTCTCTCTCTCTCTCTGTTCCTCTTTCTCTATCTCTCTCTCTTTCTCTCTCTCTATGTCTCTATCTTTCTCTCTCATTCTCTTTCATTCTCTCTCTCACTCTATCTCTCTTTCTCTCTCTCTCACTCTCTCCTCTCTCTCTCTCTCTCTCTCTCTCTCTCTCTCTCTCTCTCTCTCTCTCTCTCTCTCTCTCTCTCTCACTCTCACTCTCTCTCACTCTCACTCTCTCTCTCTCTCTTTCTAACTATCTATCTAACATTCTATCTACCTATTTCTACATATTTATGCTTGTATGTTTGTGTTTTTGGGTCTCTATCTATCTATCTATCTATCTATCTCTCTATCTATCTATCTCGTAGAAAAAGTTACAAGTTCGACTGATTAACATTATAACGCAAGAAATGTAATTGACGTGTTTTGAATTGTTCGTTCTGAGAATTACAAGTTATCTTGAAAACGTAATTGAAACGCGCCAATTACATCTCTTGCGTTGTGATGTGATTCAATGTCAATCATACCTTTGTTCACATTTCTCATAATGAACTCTGTCCTTCTATCTATCTATTTGTATATCTATCTATCTATTTGTTATCTATATTTATAATTATCTTATATTCTCTCTTTCCGTCTTTGTCCTTGGATTTTCTGTTACCAACGTTTTCCTGTTTTCCTGAGACGTCAAGTGTGTCTGTCTGTCTGCCTGTTTGAGATGTATTATCCTTCTCTACTTCCGGTCTCCGAGATCACATCTTTTTGTAAATTCTTGTAATATTTCCGATTTCTGTCTGTTTGTCGAACACTTCACGCCACGCTCTTGCAGCATCTCCCCCCGTTCCGCTCTCCCTATCCTCCCCTCCTTTATCCCTTCCCTACTTCCCTCTCCTCCTCCTCCTCTACCGTTTCCCCATGCCTCTCTCCTCTTCCTCCTCCTCCACCTCCTTTTCCTCCTGCTCCTCCTGCTCCTCCTCCTGCTCCTCCTCCCCATCCCCCTCCTTTTCTTCCACCACCACCACCCCATCTCCCTTCTCCTTCGCCTACCTACCTCCCCATCCCCCTCCCCCTCATTCCCATCACCCTCAACCTCCCCCCTCATCCCCATCACCCTACCCCCCCCCCCCCCAGCATTACACAGCGCCATCTCTTCGGCAATATTTATCATCATTGCCCCTGTTGACTCTTCCTTTCCATTTCGAGTCGTGACGCTGTCGGGGGTAAACACTGTGCCCTCCCCTCCCCTACCCCCCTACCCCTCCCCTCTCCTCTCCTCCCCTACCCCACCCCTCCCTCTCTTACCTCCCTTGCCTGACTGTCTCGCATGATACAAGAGGTGACAGGTTGAGGGGGAGGGGGAGGGGGGAGAGGGGATGGAGGTGGATGGTTTGGGGGTGGAAGGAAGATGGAAGTGGTGGATGGGGACTGGGGTTGGGGGCTGGGGTGGAGTGGGATGGGGAGGGAGTGGGATGGGGGGAGAGTGGGTTGGTGGGGGGGGGGGGGGGGGGGTAAGATGGAGGGAAGTGTTCGGCAGAGATTGCTTGTTTTTGTGTGTATCCATTTTTTCTCTCTTTTCTCAGTCTTTCGTTATCTATCTGTCTCTCTTTCTATCTCTCTTTATCCATCTGTCTACATATCAACCTGTCTCTCCACCTATCTCTCTATTTCTCCACCTATCTATCTATCTCTCCACCTATCTATCAATATACCTATCCATCTACCTGCATGCCTATTTATCCATCTATCTATCAATCTATCTCTTGCTCTATCCATCGCTCAATTCTAAAAATCCATGAAAATCCTCTTGGAAATGTCCTGTAACAGGGAAACAGCATAAAGTAAAAAAGAAGAAAAAAAGAGAAAAACATAAAGCACGTCAATAAAACCCACATCAGTGTCCATTAAACCTAAGCTCAACAAACGAAGCAAGATACACAATGAAAAATTCTTGCATAGAAAGTCTGTGGGAGGGGGGGGGGAGACTGGAGAGAAAGAGGAAGAGGAGGAGGTGGTGGAGGAGGAGGAGGAGGAGGCAGAGCAGGAGGAGGTGGAGGAGGAGGAGGAGGAGGAGGCAGAGGAGGAGGAGCAGGGAGGAGAAGGAGGAGGCAGAGGAGGAGGAGGAGGAAAAAGATGAAGGGAAAAAAGGGGGAAGGAAGGAGAGAGACGATGTGTTGAAAGAGGGAGGGAGGACGAGAGAGAGAGAGAGAAAGAGAGAGAGAGAGAGAGAGAGAGAGAGAGAGAGAGAGAGAGAAAGGAGGGAGAGAAAGAGAAAGAGAGAAAGAAATTTATAGAGAGAGAGAAAGAGAAAGAGAGAAACAGACAAGAGAGACAGAGGCAAGAGAGACAGAGACAAAAACAACTAAGACAGACACAAGGGCAGAAAAAATCAACAAAAGACCCTTGTAAATCAACATGAATCAGCGAACGAGAGAGAACATCCCAAAACTCAATAATTAAGGTATCAGTCTTCCACATCGGGGGGGAAAAAAGTCAATCTTCTTATAATGATGTTGCAATTAAAACTTTGAGGGCCTGTTCACAAAGCCAGGCTGACTTTCGAAGCTTGGGTGGAAAGTCTGTTGAGGGAAAGAATGGGGAAGAGGAATAGGAGGAGAGGGAGATGGAGGGAGAAAAGAGAGACGGAAGGAGAATCATGAAATGCTGGAGGAGAGAGAGAGGGGAGGAGAGAGATGGGATGATAAAGGAGAGAGAGAGAAAGAGAGAGAGAGAGAGAGGTAGAGAGAGAGAGAGAGAGAGAGAGAGAGAGAGAGAGGTATAGATAGATAGATAAATAGATAGATAGATGGAGAGAGAGAGAGAGAGAGAGAGATGAAGTGATAAAGGAGAGAGAGTGAAAGAGAGAGAGAATTAGATAGATAGACGGAGAGAGAGAGAGAGAGAGAGAGAGAGAGAGAGAGAGAGAGAGAGAGAGAGAGAGAGAGAGAGAGAGAGAGAGAGAGAGAGAGAGATGGAGAGATAAAAGAGAGAGAGAGGGGGGGTAGAGAATATTCACAAAGTCAGGTTGGCCTTCGCTGGATGGAAAGAGAGAGAAAGATAGATAGATTATCAAAACATAATAATGTTAACAGTATTATAAGAAAAAATAGAGAGAGAGAGAGAAAGGGAGAAAGAGAGTTAAGGTACATAAAGAAGGAAAAGAGAGGAAGAGAGAGAGAGAGAGAGAGAGAGAGAGAGAGAGAGAGAATGAGAGAGAGAAAGAAAATATTCAAACAATCTATTGTAAGCCAAACACCTTCTCCCCATGACTGATGAAAAAAAAAAAAAATCATGATTACTGAAAATTCCCACGAATACTTATCTAAGCATTCTTCCCTTACAACTTGGTCTAATTATTTCGCTCCTATTTATGCTCAAGAGTGAAACTACTCATCAAGACAATGCTAATTGTTTCCATTATGCTCGTAATTAGCGACTCTCTCACCACCGCAGAATATGTTGGGTTTCAACTGCTGAGTGAACGCGCTTCCTCGGTTGCACTCAGCATCCTCTGGAGATGAATCTGGCATCACTTTCGATCTCGTAGCATCTGCGCATCTGCCGAAGTATGGCGAGGATCGATTACGCAATTTTTTTTGTTTTATTTACTTGGGTCAATGCGGATGTGTTTTGAGGTTTAGATACAGCATGCAATGTGTAAGCAAATGAAGCATAGCAATACGAAGGCAAGGTATACATACAGGTAGATTGGTACAGAGAACACAAAAACCTGCATGTATATACATAATGCAGATATATATATGCACATACATAGAGGTACAAATACAAAAAATAGAAGGTGTGAAGTTAAAAAAAAAAAAAAAGAGAGAGAGAGAAAAAGTTATTTTGTGGTAAAGTTAAAAGATTTTTCTGGACAAGAAATGGTAAATTTTTCAGTCGGTAAGATAAACTCGAACTATACATAGAAGCAAGAAACATGTCAATTTCCATATTCATGTGCATACAAATGTTATCCTAAAAAAGCCGTTATCACTGCCTTTGCCTCTGCCTCTAGTTGCTGGGCTGCAATTCGCTGCAATTCATCCCGAGTGTGTGTCGTTAGTTTTATTACCTCTGTTGCTAATTTTGGTATTGCTCTTGTTTTCCTGCTGCTGCTGTTCTTTATTGCACCCATTACCAGAATCCTGTTACTTTTACTCTTGCAATGTTCCAGTGAATTTGCGATTTTGTTTGTTGCAATTGTTTCGGGCAAGCATTTCACGGGAGAGCGAGAGAGCGAGCCCACTGAGTAGTTTCCTGCACTGCATCTTTAGGCGGGTATATTTAGTACAGCTTCCACGTTTGCGGCCTTCGAGTCCTGCTCCTTCATTCATTATGGATACGGATTCAGTATGCGGGGGGAGGGGGGGGGGGATGCAGGGATATGTCTCTCTTATCTTCTGTCTTTATCGATGGCATGATTTATAGGTATGTGTGTGTGTGTGTGTGTGTGTGTGTATGTGTGTGTATGTATATATCTCAATGAATTTAAACCATCAAAGATTACCGGCCGTTTCTGTTGAGTCAACCAGCATCACATACAAGAAGAAATTCGAGGGGTAGGTGTGATGTGACGCAAGAATGCCACTACCCCAAAGCAACTGGAAGAACCGGCACGGAATAGGGCTGGATCGGCAAAGATGGAAAGAATTGGGGAAGGTTTATGTCCAACTAGGACCCCTACAAGCTGAGAAGAAGATATACATGTATATATAGATAGGTAGATAGACAGATAAATACATATATATATGCAAACAAACATATGAATACACACACCCACCCACACACACACACACACACACACACACACACACACACACACACACACACCCACACACACACACACACACACACACACACGTATATATATATATATATATATATATATATATATATATATATATATATATATATATATATATATATATATATATACATATTTATTTATATATATATATATATATATATATATATATATATATATATATATATATATATATATATATATATGTATATACATATATATATATATATATATATATATATATATATATATATATATATATATCATATATATATATATATATATATATATATATATATATATATATATATATATATATGTATATATATATATATATATATATATATATATATATATATATATATGTATATATATATATATATGCATATATATATATATATATATATATATATATATATATATATATATATATATATATACATATATATATATATATATATATATATATATATATATATATATATATATATATACATATATATACATATATGCATATATATATACATATATATATATATATATATATATATATATATATATATATATATATTATATACATATATATATATATATATATATACATATATATGTATATATATATATAAATATTTACATATTCATATATACATATACATGTCACACACTCTCTCTCTCTCTCGTTGATAATGTAAACACACATGCAAAGAAACACACACACACACACACACACACACAGACATACAAATCTCTCTCTTTCTCTCTTTCTCTCTCTCTTTCTCTATCTATCTATCTATCTATCTCTTCTCTCTCTCTCTATCCCTTCTCTTTCTCCCTCTTTCCACCTCTTTCTAGCCAAAGAAGCCACAGCCAGAAACGAATGCAGAACCGACCCCCTCAAGGCATCGTATCCAAATGTTTCTAATATCTAATTTCGATTTTGACTTCAGCTGATAAAAAAAAAAAAAACTAATTGCTATTGGAAAAACTTTACTGACTTTTGAGGGTATATTTTCGAAGTCAAGAGTTACCGGTGTGCGCCTTCCCAATGAAAGTTGTTTGAACTTGCTCATAAAACATTCATAACTTTGAGTTTATGATCTAGATCAGTGAACCTGCAATTGGGGAAACAGAAACTAAGAATTCATGACTAAAATTGATTTTTTTTTTCTTGCGTTTTCTTTTATTCTTTTGTCCTTTTCGTTATGGATTTTTTTCTTCTTCTTTTTCTTCTGTTGCTCCTCCTCTTCTTCTACTACTTATTCTCTTTTTATTTCTTCTTTTCTTTCTTCTTTTACTAGTATTATTCATATTTCTTCTTCTTCTTCTTCTTCCTCTTCTTTACTCTCCCTCTATCTGTGTCAACTTCACCCTACCCATTATTTGCTTCACGCACACGCATGTGTATATGAGACAGATGAGAGAGAGAGAGAGAGAGAGAGAGAGAGAGAGAGAGAGAGAGAGAGAGAGAGAGAGAGAGAGAGAGAGAGAGAGAGAGAGAGAGAGAGAGAGAGA
>BOPN01000577.1:59290-61790 GCA_017312705.2 Penaeus japonicus | reverse complement strand
TCTCTTTCCTCGTGTCTGGAAGGAAAATGATTTTGTTTCCCGTCCGATTATTCTCCTATTTGAATAATTACCTTTCATTCTCAGCGAGGGCGATAATTTGCATTTCCTGTGAAAGATCATGAATTATCTATGATTTGGTGTTTTCTTTATTAACGGCGATGGAGATGGTGGGTCGAGAGACAGAGGGGGAGGGAGGAAGTGAGTGAGAGAGAGAGGGGGGGAAAGGGGGAAAAGAGAGAGAGAAAGAGAGGGGGGAGTAAGAGAGAGAGGGGGGCAAGAAAGAAAGACAGAGAGAGAGAAAGAGCAAGAGAGAGAGAGGAGGCAAGAAAGAAAGACAGAGAGAGAGAGAGAAAGAGCAAGAGAGAGAGGGGAGGTAAGAAAAAAAGACAGAGAGAGAGAGAGAGAGAAAGAGCAAGAGAGAGGGGGGAGGGGTACAAAGAGAAGAGAGGAACAAAGAGAGAGAGAGGGAGAAGAGGGGCAAGAAAAAGAAAGGGAGAGTGTGTGAGAGAAAGAAGATGAAAAAGAGAAAGAGAGAGAAAAACAAAAATAATTTACGTCACATTAAAAAAAAAAAAAAAAAAAAAAAAAACGAACTTCTACAGTTTTGCACCAAGACCTTTGAGAAAGACAAACGTCTAAGACATCCAAAGAAAAGAATGAAGAAAGAAATTTATCACAGAGTCAACATTGCAAGACTAGAATTTTTTTTCCCATTTTCTATTATCATCTCATTGGGTTAAAGCCCCCCCTCCCTCCTCCCCCCTCTCCCCCTTCCCCCTTCCGACCTCCACCCGCACTCATGCATCTAGTTTGACCTGAGTTTCAACAGGGAACTTCTTTGGGATTCGAATCAAGAAAGAATGATAATAAAATGGAGGGGAAAGGTAAATACTATCTTTCCTCTCTCTCTCATTTTCTTTCTGTTTTTTTTTTTTTTTTTTTTTTTTTTTTTTTTTTTTTTTTTTTTTTTTTTTTTTTTTTTTTTTTTTTTTTTATCTGTCTATCTTGCTCTCTCTCTCTCGTTCTCTCTCTCTCTCTCTCTCTCTCTCTCTCTCTCTCTCTCTCTCTCTCTCTCTCTCTCTCTCTCTCTCTCTCTCTCTCTCTCTCTCTCTCTCTCTCTTTCTGTTTCTAACATTGAGAGAGAGAGAGAGATGGGGATAGAGAGAAAGAGAAAGAGGAGACAGACGGAAGAGGAGAAACAAAAAGACAAACTCTGAAAGGATCAGAAGTGTAAAGAAGATTCTAAAAAAAAGTGTTATCTAAAGAAGACAAAGATGATTCTGATAAGTGAATGATTAAAAAAGAATAAAGTAGATATAAAAAAAAACGTCTCTTTAATATAGTTACCTTCCAAATTAATGATTACTTAATAAGTTGTTTTTTTTCTAATCCGGTTTTATCTCATTATCTCCCTTATTCATTCTGTTTAAGGCTCAATTCATCATAAAAAATTCCCAAAGCTCATTAAGCCACGCTAACCAGAGCTTTGAAGATGAGCTCAGGATGAGCTTTGAGTATGATCAACGCCGAAATGTTTCCATCCCTTTATTGACTCTAAAATAATGTTGGTGTGAGTGCTCCTCCTCTTCCTCTTCTTTTTCTACTTTTTCTTCTTATTCCTCCTCCTCCTCCTCCTCTTCATCTTCTTCTCCTTTTCTTCCTCCATCTCCTTCCTCCCCCTCCTCTTCTTCATCTTCTTCTTTTACTTTTTCTTCTTATTATTATTCCTCCTCCTCTTCCTCTTCATCTTCTTCTCCTTTTCTTCCTCCATCTCCTTCCTCCTCCTCCTCTTCATCTTTTTCTTCTACTTTTTCTTCTTCTTACTATTGCTCCTCCTCCTCCCCCTCCTTCTTCTCCTCTCCTTCCTCCTCCTCCTCTTCCTCCGCCTCCATCTCCTTCCTCCTCCTCCTCTTCCTCCGCCTCCTTCTCATTCCTCCTCCTTCTCCTCCTCCTCCTCTTCCTCCTCCTCCTCCTCCTCCTCCCCCTCCTCCTCCTCCTCCTCCTCCTCCGAATGAGGTGTTACTCTTAATCACACTGTAGCGTTAGTGTGGCGATTTATACGAACCACGCAATTGACATGTGACAAAGGGAAGTGAAGGAAGAAGTGTTACGTCACCACGGAGCTCTTGCGGAAGGACAACATAACGCTAATGCGTCTACTGTGATGGGAAGAGATGAACAAACAAGCGGAAAAGGGAACTTGCTTGTAGGCGTAAGTGTGTGTGTGTTTGTGTGCGTGGGTGTGTGTTGTGTGTGTGTGTGTTTGTGTGTGTGTGTGTGTGTGAAAAACAGAATGACATTTAAGACAATATAAAACTGTTTTAAAGAGAGAGAGAGAGAGAGAGAGAGAGAGAGACAGTCAGAGACAACGAGACAAAGAGAAAACGTCAGAGACACCCAGAAAAAACACAAACAGAATCAGAGAGACCCAGATGAAGAAAATGTTAATTAAAAATATTAAAAAAAAAAAATACCCCTTGCATAACAAACGACCCCCCCC
>BOPN01000577.1:25000-27500 GCA_017312705.2 Penaeus japonicus | reverse complement strand
TATCTATATATATATTGTGATGCTTACTATAGAAATTGGACGATAATGAGGCATTTCATATTTCTGACCACCTTTATAGATTGGAAGATGATCGGGAAAACTACCGCTATCTAAAGGCAAATTTATAATGTCTACAATAATAGGTGTTAAGGTTTGCATTTAATTTTCAATTACATTTCTAATAACACCATCATAGCCAGCATCCGTAGTTTTAAGACATTTATGACCTCATTAAACTCATTGTGAGGGCGAGAAGGAAAGCTGTTTAGTAGATAATCTATCGGAAATGCTTTGGTTGGTGCCAGGATGCTAGTTTTTTCACCTTTAGCCAAGAATGAGTTAATACTATTATTTATATCAGCAGAATTTGTTATGATGACATACTTTACCAATAATTTATTTTTATACTGTTCTTGTTTGATTACGTTTTAGAAGTTAATTGATAATGATCCACGTTTTCTTTGAATTGTCCATATCAAGATCAAGATTTTTATAGTATATTTTTTTAGCTTATCTTAAGCGGATGTTCACATTGTTTCTTAATGCTCGATGTTGTGCCCCGTAGGTTATACTTGTTTACATATTTGTTATATAATTTATGTCTAGATTTTATCAATTCTTTGACATCTCTTGTTATCCACAATTTGCATAAAAAATCTTTAATCGTGATGGTTCTCATAGGGTAACAAACCTCAGTTACCTGGGTAATGATGGTAGAAAACTGATTAAATGCAATATTTGAATCGTTACAAAGCTTAAGTTCACATACTGCTTCTTGCATAGACAAACTGATATTATCGGGAGTAGTGAGTTTATAATCACGATAGGTAATTGTAGTTGGTGTCGCTGAGACGGTACTTTGAGGGTTAAAGCATATGAAAGGAGCAGTATACCGTTACAAAGAGGTGTATCATGTCATTCGTCCAGATCTCGTCAACCAGAGTAGCCGAATGGCTTGTTATTCTAGTTGGTTTATTTGTGCACGGATGATAACAATATGCGTACGGACCTGTTTCTTTCAGATTTAATCGAATCAGTATTAAAACCACCCATGATATAACATGGCATTTACTTTGAGTTAATTTTTGAAAGGGTTTCATTTAAGGTCACCATAGATAGATGGAAATCAGAGGCAGGACATAGATTAATCTTACATTCAATGAATACTCATAATAATCAGCCATTATAGTCACACCATGGATCGTTTTGCATTGCTGATTATTTTTGACATGTAGTGCGACAGCAACTTCCCTGGTTTATATACTTATTTATATACACATTGAAATTAAACAGGGAGAACAATACCTCCCTTTCACCTGTCAAACGAGTTCAAAATATTGAGATACAAATAACTCGAAGTTCCTTGTGATAGTACGGATATTGTTGAAAAGTAAAGTGTTGCAATATCATTTACCATTTACCAGCTCATTAAAATAATTTATATTATAGTAATTGGGTAGATGGAAGCTCTTTGGGACACACTGAACATCTTTATCTGGGTCTTAAAACTTGAGGGTCTTGTTTCACTATCTTGCCAAAAATCAGATTTAAGGTTGTTAAACACATCAAAAGAAACGGGGTTCGCTGTTAATTCAGGGACTGAAAGTTAGTAAGCTGAGAAAAGGAGGGTAACTATTGTCAATAGTTAAGTGTGTGAATCAGGGTTAGTTCTCCGTAATACTACGTGTGAGGCGCCGGTTCTCATCGGATCCGAGAGATGGCTGCTGTTGTTGTCTCGCTTCCTGAGTTGAGTTGCTTTTTGTTCGCTCGTGCTAGATTACTCGGATATGCTAAAAATAGACTATTTTCCCTTCTTTCCGTTCAGGTAGTTACTCTATCCTTGATGTAACCGACCCTTCACAAAAATCCATATGAAACAAAATTCGCCTTTCGCGACCTTTTAGCTTGGGAGCTTTGCGTAGTGCATGATCCCGCCATCTGACAAATTTAACCATGATGTTCATGGCCGTGAGTGATCAATCCTGAAGGACTCCAGTTGCAAGTTAGCTGAGTTGAGTTTGTCCCTCAAGAGGCGCTATGATCTTTCCTGCGTGACTTCGCTTGATTCCCATGTAGACTCTTCATACCGGCGATCTCCAGGCTCCCGCGGCGGAACCCGGATGTAGTGTACTTCAGAATGGATTCTATAGTGGATGATAATTTTCACAGCGTCCAGCTCCATACGTAAAACAGTGTTTTCACATTTCAGATAATCTACATCCCTTGGAAGAGATTTTCCAAGTTCACTATGTTTTGTTTGTAACGCAGAATATTTATTTTCAAGACCTAGCACTCGTTTTTCAAGAGTGAAAAACAGCATGTCAACAGCTGAACGAAATGCTGCAGTAGTAGCATTCAGTATGCACTTGAGATTTTCATCGTCAATCATTTTGAAACGACGGAAAAGTTGTAAAAGTCTCAATGGTTAAGCAAGGTACTTGGCTGGAATTTCAAGGTCACGGTGTGATGGGAAGGCAAATGACAGGTGGATGTGGAATGC
>BOPN01000577.1:7500-12500 GCA_017312705.2 Penaeus japonicus | reverse complement strand
TGCTGAACATAAGAATTAATAACTGATATGAATATTCAACTACGTGAATTAGAAATAAAGAAAATTAGACAAGGGAATGATCTAGAGTCCTTAATGAGATATTAATGAATGACTGATATAATTTGGTGAAATCATAAATTAATATATGGAACTTTTTAAATTATTTAATGAATATCTGTGAAAACTTTAGTGGCTCTATCTTTGTATAGATCTATTCATCTACGTGGTGTACACATTTATCTGCTATGTAACTATCTTCATATTATAACTGAAGAGATTATTGTGGTTTGAAAATCGTTCTCACTGAAACCGAATCCAAAAGTTCCCTCGAGCCGTCGAGTTCAAGTGTGCAGAGAAGGAAATGATTGAAGGAAAGTATTAAAAAGAAACGAAGCTATGTTTTCGCATTATTCCAAATATATGTATCTCTCACCTAATGCAAATTATATATATATATATATTAATGTATAATTTATATGTATATTAATGTATAATTTATATATATATGTATACTGTATGTGCGTGCGTGCGTGCGTGCATGCTTACGTGTGTGTATGTGTGTGTGTGTGTTTGTGTGTGTTGATGCGTGTTTGTGTATGTGTTTGTTTGTCTGTGTTCGTTTTTTTGTTGGTTGGTGTGTTCATTTGTTTGTTTGACTGTGTGTGTTTTCATTTACAGTTTCAGTTTCATGGAGACATGTAATACAACATTCTCATTTCCATTATTTTTCAAAGATAATGAACACACTGTATATGGGTAAGCTTTCCCAAGGAATATGAAAGAATCATAGCATTCACACACAAAATACAGTGTATGACTTCACACAACTGATTCTGGAATGCCACGTTTAAATGAATGTCCATGGATAATATTTAAATCAAATAACAAAATGCATTAGAAGAAATAGAGTAGAGATATTAAATTGTGTAAAGAAGACATACCCCATGAATCGGAGCTGTCTGCAATTCGCTCAAGATCAATGCTACTGAAAGGTGCCGCGTCATTATTCAGTGCAATAGAAGTTATATTTATACTGATGTGACTTTGTGTTCTCTGTCCCCTTGCCGTGCCCTATTTCGGGCTGCAGCGAGATTCCATGGCTTAAGGTCTAGGTGACGACTGAATGATGGTAATGATGATGATGATGATGATAATAATAAAAATAATGATAATAAAAATAATAATAATAATAATCATAATGATAATGATAACAATTACAATAGTAACAGTAATAACAATGACAGTGATAATAATGATAACAACACTAATAACAATACTAATAAGAATGATAATGATGATAACGATAATAATTATGATAATGATAATACTCATTATGATAATAATAATAATAAATAATATCGATAATTAAGAATTATGATGATAATGATAATAGCAATGATAACAATGATAATGATAATAGCAATGATAAAAAAAGTAATTACAGTGATAATGAAAAAAGTAGTAAAGAGATTAATGATAATCATCTTAGTGAAGCTCATAATGGTAATGATAATAATAATAGTACTAATAATAACAAAAATGATACTAATAACAATGATAATAGTAATAGTTATATTACTATTATTATTGCAATCTTATTATTATTATTACCATTATCATTATTAGCAGTAGTGATAATAACAATTATAATTATAGAGATAATAACAGCAATAGTGATAATAATAATAGTAATAGTGATAATGAAAATTAATGATGGCAGTAACGGAAACAAAAATAATGGTAGTAATCACTATTATTCTTATCATTAATATCATCATTATCATTACTATTATCATTAACATCATCATCATTGCTGTTTTTTTTTTTTTTTTTTTTGTTAATATCATCATCACCTTCACTTAACTATTCATCTTTTTTATCATTCTTATTATCATAATGACCATTGTTAACTATCTGTTTATAATATGATTATAATTATTATTGTTATCATTACTATTACTTTTATTGTTATCATTATATCCATGACTAACATTATATTTGTTGTTATCATTATCATTATTAGTGTTAGCATCATCATATTTTTTTATATCATCATTATTATTGCCATTATTACAATTATCATTACTATTAGTTGTTATGATGATTAATATAACCATTAGTATTATCAGTACTGTGACAACTCTAATTGTTTTCACTATTTTTTGTTGCTATCATTAATATAATTACACTTACCAAGAGTCCTGTTGTCATTTGTATTATCAAGCTTCTTCTTCGTATCATCGTTATTTTTGGTATCGTCAGAAGTAACAATGACATATTTATTGTTTTTATTTAAGCGATTCGTATCATCAGTATTTACATCAGTATATTAATGCTGCCGCCCTGTGGCCCAGGTACCGTAGCCGGC
The DNA here is from genome assembly GCA_017312705.2 of Penaeus japonicus. Taxonomy (NCBI): domain Eukaryota; kingdom Metazoa; phylum Arthropoda; class Malacostraca; order Decapoda; family Penaeidae; genus Penaeus; species Penaeus japonicus. Next base: position 10,132 of record BOPN01000577.1, on the reverse strand, counting down.
CCAGAGACATTCCAATACCTTAATGGGCTCTTGCCGCGAAAAAGGATGTCTCAGGTGGAAACGAATCACATTCAACAATATCATTACGTTTTTCATTTTCCTTCCCACTATGATGTTTTTATTATATCATAACTGTTGGCGATTTTCCTTTATCATGTTCTTATTATCATCACATTTATCTTCATGATTCATCCTCATCCTTACCATTTCTTTTTGATATATACAATATGTGATTACTATCACTGCAGTGAACCCTCAGGCTCACCTGGTTCTGGATTCACGGTTGATGATCAAGCCAAGCAAATGCTTAACTTTTTTTTTGAAAAGGACACTTTCGTTTTCTGTCAGAGGTACACTTTTTATTTTGTATTCTTTCTTTATTCATTTATTTAGCGGGAACACATTTATGCTTTTCGTGTGTACTTTTAAGTGTTACATTTCCTTCAAGGTCTTGCACTCGCAACTAAAAGTATTTCCTCCGTACTAAAGTTATAAAAGCATGATACAAACAATCTAGATAGTCGATTTATCACTTAATCAATGATAGAAATTGCCAGAAAAAACAAGTGAACTCCTAATTATACCATTCAACGCGTATGCAAGGTGGTCTCGACTGACAAACTGTATGCTGAACATAAGAATTAATAACTGATATGAATATTCAACTACGTGAATTAGAAATAAAGAAAATTAGACAAGGGAATGATCTAGAGTCCTTAATGAGATATTAATGACTGACTGATATAATTTGGTGAAATCATAAATTAATATATGGAACTTTTTAAATTATTTAATGAATATCTGTGAAAACTTTAGTGGCTCTATCTTTGTATAGATCTATTCATCTACGTGGTGTACAAATTTATCTGCTATGTAACTATCTTCATATTATAACTGAAGAGATTATTGTGGTTTGAAAATCGTTCTCACTGAAACCGAATCCAAAAGTTCCCTCGAGCCGTCGAGTTCAAGTGTGCAGAGAAGGAAATGATTGAAGGAAAGTATTAAAAGGAAACGAAGCTACGTTTTCGCATTATTCCAAATATATGTATCTCTCACCTAATGCAAATTATATATATATATATATATATATATATATATATATATATATATATATATATATATATATTATACATATATATATATATATATATATATATATATATATATATATGTATATATATATATATATATGTGTGTGTGTGTGTGTGTGTGTGTGTGTGTGTCTGTGTGTGTGTGTGTGTGTGTGTGTGTGTATGTATATATATATATATATATATATATATGTATGTATGTATATATACACACATACCATTACATGTTAATGTTTATTTGCTCGAAATAAACATGAATCAGTGTTTAGATGACAAATGCATCGTTGAATAGTTATGTAATACCGGAGTCATCTTATTACAAATCTAGAATACTGAGGAACAATCATTTTAGTTTTGTTTTAACATGCTGTATGCTCTAATGTGTTATGATTATATCACTTGTTGTATGCATTTCCGTATTTACAATACAATCTTCTATCATTTAGTCAGATTATGTCTCCAAAATAGAATCATGAGAATGGGATTCTAGAGACTATCACCGACAGGCTGAGAGAACTGTGTAGACACTATCCGCAGTATGATAGCTCTTTATCAGGTGTGCTGACATCTCCTGAGACAAACGTGTGTACTCGTTTCATGCCTGGCCGCTAGTATGCCAATTTGCCCACATATAAAGTGAACAGTGAGTCACTTGTGTCTGTTGAATAATTCACTCAAGTTGTAAAAGAACAGCTTAATTCACTTTGCTGTACTGAACTATTTGTTAGTCAGGATGGTTTAGATCAGCTACGGTTATGTTCCTACAATAACGATAATCAGTATCCTTATTATTGTTAATTTCATTATTCTCATAAGGATAATCATAGAAACAATAATACTAACAACGATATAATCGCTTTTATAATGTTACTGTTACTGTTATGATTAGACTGTTACTACCACTGATTAGTAGTTATGCTGCCTCAATCACTATGCTGGTAATAGCACCGAGAATCATAGCGTCGATGATTTTAGTTATCAACTGTTATTTTCATCGTCATCAGTATAATCAATAGTATAATTATCTTCATTGTTTCCATTATTTTATTTTTGCTATTATTTTATTTATTGCTATTACTATACTATTGTTGGTGAAATTATCCTCATTACCTTTATTTTCATTCTAATCAATGCGTCAAAAACATTATTCCTTTATTCATCCTGTCAATTAGTGTTAACTTTCACCTGAATAAACCATGAGCTTTAATGCTTTTCCCAGTGTGTTGCGCGGACAACGTTATTGACATGTAAACCTTGTTAAGACATCTTAAAACTCTTCCATCATTACAACACAGCTGATAACTCTTTCCTCGTTACCACATATTGGCAGGTGGCAACGAGCGAATGAGGCCGGCCTTTGGGCTCGACTTCCATTGATGAAGATGATGAACATGATAATCATGAAAAGCATATCAACAACTACAACTTCCTCATTCATTATCTTTATATTCAATAACTACCATTGCAGTCACTAATAATGATAATAAAACTATGGTCAAACACATTGCTGCTATAGAAGATATGATTATAACAATGAA
>BOPN01000577.1:0-2500 GCA_017312705.2 Penaeus japonicus | reverse complement strand
TCCGTGTCTGTATTCTTAAGTTAATATATAAGTTTGGTTTTTAACTTATCTTTCTAATTGTGTATTCGTTTGTTTAAAAGAGAGATTAAATCTTAATTTATCTGACATATAAAAGTAAGCCAAGGACTAAGTATAATTATATAACTAAAGACCATTAAAGAAAACAATAATAATTGAAAAAATATATATATCTAGTGAACATCAGCTAAAAAATACAAACATCTCATCAGCATACACTTCTCTCAAGTTGAAATAAGATTTTATTTTAATTAAATCATATTAAAAGATATCACAAAACTACGAATAAGTAATGCAAAAAATGTAATAGTTTGCCATGAAAATATTGTATTATTGTGTCAAGCCAATAGGTAGCAGTAGTGTAGTGGCTGTCATTTTTTATCAATATAGTATTGGAGCTTTCCTATCTTTTCCTACATAGTCTTTGGTTCTGGAGTAGTTTCCCGTTGCTTTCTCCAGCAGCAGTAGTCTTCACAAGACTGGTGACCCTGGCCAGTGTCTCTTAACTAGAGAGATCCTTTGCCCATCTATTTGTCTTCCCTCTATCCACCACCTGTCTTACCGTGGCTTCACCATGACCCTGGCCGGGAGGCTTAGAGGTTACTATGCCTTGCCCAAGGGCATACCTTAAAAGACTAGAGGACCGAAGGAGACATCTCACTGCTCCTTTGGTAGCGGACCTCCAGGGAGGTCTAACTTACCCCTCTGGGGGAATATATATATATATATATATATATATATATATATATATATATATATATATATGTATGTATGTATGTATGTGTAAATATATATATATATATATATATATATACATATATACATTTATATATGTATATATATAGATATATATATTTATATATATATATATGTATATTTATATATATATATATATATATATGTATATATTTATACATATATATACATATATATAAAATTATATATATATAAATATATGTATATATATGTATATATATACATATATATACATATACATGTATGTATATACATATACATACATATATCTATCTATCTATATATATATATATATATATATATATATATATATATATATATATATATATATATTGATGTATAAGTCCACACACCCACACCCAAATAACTCTCTGTCTCTCTCTCTATCTCCACACACACACACACACACACACACACACACACACACACACACACACACACACACATATATATATATATATATATATATATATATATATATATATATATATATGTATATATATATATATACATAAGGAAGAAGTAAACCAACACGGCTGAGAAGAAATTCATTTTGAAAATTACATCATCAGTGCTATAACAAAAACAAAACAGACAAAAGTTAATTCTAATACATTCAAACTTATAAAATAAATATAAATACAGAATTAAAAAACACGAAAATCATCAAATGATATATATATCTAATATATACATATATATCTCATGCCAAATGATCTATTATATATATATATATTTATATATATATATATATACATATATGAAAATAGACCATAATCCAGAGATAATATATATAAACATATACATACATACATACATTTATATACATATATATAATATATATATATATATATATATATATATATATATATATATATATATATATGTATATAAATGTATGTATGTATGTATATGTTCATATATATTATCTTTGGATTATGGTCTATTTTCCCATATTTTTGTGAATATCATGTGGTAATCCGAAATTACAAAACTTGACCACCACTTCTCTTAAGGCTGTTTACTTAGATTAACAGCCGGGTCTATCGTAGTGAATTATCTCCCGATTGGAAAACTGGCTATCTTGGAGGGGATCCCAAGCTACTCGTGGCAGGGCTGGACGCCTGGAAATTATACCCGTGGCCACCAGGGATCAGCACCGTGACATTGCAACATTTCTTTGCATGGTGCTCACAAAGGATAATGAAACGTTATGTCTGTGTTTTGGCTTTACCATCATTTTATTTTCTCATTTTACTGTATTTTATGTTAATTTTAAATACTTGAGCAAAGAGGGTCTCACACCTCTTAAAAACCATAACTGCTGGTTACCGCCTCCAAGACGTTGACTGAGATGTCCGGAGAGGAACAAGCGACTCACGCTCGCACGGCCAAAGCTACAGGTACTCTCTCCCCTCATCCAAACGTGCAGTTTGCTTATAGCAGTGAGGCTTTCTTTCTGTAAGCCAGAGATCCTTGGCGGAAGACTGCCGGATAAGGGGACCTCCTGCTATGAGTTAATATAGAGAGAGGCCGTAGCCGAGCCTGTATCTTTATTATATTTGTGTTATCATTATCCAGTGGTGTTCAACGAACGGTACGAGACAAGATAAGTAGTGTGCTCCAGTTTTATGTGCAGGTATTTGTTATAAGCCCATTATGTAATATATATATATATATATATATATATATATATATATATATATATATATATATATATATATAT
>BOPN01000576.1:442589-450089 GCA_017312705.2 Penaeus japonicus | reverse complement strand
TTTGTTGGACTGTATATGGAGGTACGTACCCCCTAGCAGCACAGCCGGCCCGGGAGTGAGCATAATGAATTAATCGCTTCCTTCCTCTTGACTAACGTCGATTACGCACACTAAGTGGTGGCGAGACTCAGGGGTACGCCACCTCCGCCTCTCCATCCCGCATTAGGTTGCCTTTTGCAAAACATGGATTGCACAAATTGCAAGACTGAGGTTTGTTCATATAAGGCAGGATAATCTCATTAATTCGACAGGGATGTGGCCGGTGACCAGAGAAAAGAAAAAAAAAAAATAACCGTCCAGTGATACGTTGAAGGTGCAGGTATGATAGTCCTAGAGTGGCCATTATTTTTCCGTTTCTTGGGAAAGGAAAATGACCCTTAATGAGTTTGATAGGTTAGAACTATAATACCACAGCTACTTATGGAAGTACAGTTGATAAATAAAAAACTCCTGTGATTATCGAGATGTATTTGACGAAATCAACACCCAACTGCTATAGTCTTCAACTATATCTCATGTCAGTCACCCAAACCTTCGTAAGGGTGAAACTTGGCATCACTTTGTATGTATTTCAGAACTCTCAGGTCAGCCACAGTTTCATTCATCAGTTCCTTGCAGCTTCCACGCTTCAGACCACACCTGGCTGGACTATCCCATGCCTGCGATGAATAGAAAATGCACAGACTTTTCACAGACTATCGCTCACCAAAGCTCATTTAAACCCAGAGAAAATCGGGTCATTTTGAACTCTGACCGATACCTGGCGAGATAACCGTTCGGATTCACTATCTTCAAGTACAACAAGTAGGAGAAACATTCGAATGAAAAAGAAAAAAGAAAGATTACTTTCAGGGTAAATATATCATAATTTACATGCAACATCTGCTTCCACTGGGCGGGAAATCTTATCCATTTCCCCACATGATTTTGTTTTTTGTTTTGTTTTCTCATGGGATTACAACCTCACCTGTGACCCGACGCTTGCAAAACGCCTCACACGTGACCCATAGGAAATCCAGAATTAGCTTAAAGTCTTATTCCTTATGCTCTACAACGAGATATTAGCCTTATGGAAAGCCCTGTCGATTTGTCATTCACTTCCACTAAAGAGTTTATGATGCAGCACCTCTGTGAACCTTGTCCGCTTAATAGTCACTACATATCATCATCATCAACCACGTTCTCTCCAGGACAACTATATATATGTGAAAAATCAACGAATAGAATTTTATGGGTACTTTTAAAACTGGGTGACTTTTATGGTACAAGTACCTTAAACAACAAAACAGATTGAGGACATAACCGGGGGAGACTCTTACATCACCCTGACGTCACCAGACGCCGCACACCGGTAACTTGCACTGTCAACACACCGGGTTTCACACCGGTACGTGTTCTACCAACGAACAACTTAATATACAAAAACAATTTCCTACTTAAACAAACATCATACTGTTGATAACGTGAGAAGTATTCAGGTAAGACCATCGAATTTAGGATAAGTCGAAAATAGTATTAACAATAATAACAATAATAATAATAATAATAATAATAATAATAATAATAATAATAATAATAATAATAATAATAATAATAATACAAAAAACTAAAGTGATATTGTTTATGAATTTATAAAATCAAGAAGAACTTCCAGGGACCGTCTTTCAATTAAACCAGATATGGAGCCGACCACCTCGAGGTCAGAAACAAGTAATCTCGTCCCATATTGCGTGAAACTATTTTTCTCGAAAAAAAAAGGGAGAGGGAACCAAAAATGCAAATCATATCATATTTCGAATCAAAATTTGCATCAGATCGTTATCCCAGGTTAGCAGCGCGTCATTCAGGATAACTCTCATTCCCACTACAAATGGAAAACATAAATCACTTATGTAAGCTTGATTCCACATCCATAAATATGGGATGGATGTAGCCAAGCAAAATTAGCATATCAACGCGTCATACTTGCGAACAAACACTGGATTCGCTTCACTGGCCATCGATAAAGACATTATTTCTGCAAGTTCGGGTAGTATGAATGACAAAATATGCTACTGAAGTGAAACACGTGTGATTTTGATGTGAATGTGTATGTCTAAAAAATTGTCAGAAAAAATGAATACTAAAAAATGTTTTTCTTTTTTCTGATTTTCACACAGATTCGCTTTTATTACGTTGTCCCTCTTCTCTAAATGTTTCTATGGTCGAATGCCTATGGCTGATCAGCGAGCGGAACTTGTCCCTTTGTTAAAAATCGTAGTATTGAGGTATTCTTATAATTCCCCCTTTCCTGTTAAAGGAAAGGAGGGGGGGGGGGACAGATTGTCGAACGAAGTCAAGCCAGTTAGACTTCGATTGTCACAAGGAAAAGTTTGTAATAATTTAATCATGATAATTGAGTTTATCCGCTGTGCTTCGATTTATCATGTTACATGTAACGCAAGATAGCACTTCGGCGATTGTACGTCTGTATACATATACAATTGCATACTTTTGCATTCATGTACATGCATGCATATAATTCTGGGATATCAACATTTAATTAAAAAAAAAAAACGAATCTTAGTAGTGACCGAAATGATTAGTAAAACAAATTTATATGAATATTATTTTTTTTCCATATATCACGAACGAGAAGCGACATATAAAAAAGAAAAGAAAATCTCTCCTAGTGAAAAAAAATGCCTCCAGCGCGACCACAATTACCATTACCGGTCACATGGAAAATTTGGACAAATCGTTTGGCGAGGAAGACCATCTCAAATGTCACTCTCCATCCACCACAATAGTCTCGAAGCCGTGAGTCCCCCCCACCCCACCACCACCACCATCCCCACCCCTCTCCCGCCTCCCTACATCCTCTAGGAGGGGGTAGGGATGGAGGTAGGGGCTGGGGTAGGGTTAGGAGGGGCTCGCCACAGACTATTTACTGTGAAGGAGAGTGTTGTGTTCAAGTATTGTTAGTAGTATCCTTTTTTTTTTGAAGTGTTACAAGCGTTACGAAATTAATGTTATAAAGACAAAATGGCTTATGTTGTTTCTATGATTTATGTTATATTTATATCTATTCGTATTTCCTCTCTCCCTCTGACGTGTTTGGTTTGGAATGTGTGGTGAAACGGTGACCGAATAGCCAAATGTTTGGACTTACTATTTCGTCAGATGTCCTGATGGTTCTCTCGGATGCTGGGGGGAAAAAATATATCCATGGGAGCTGAAATCATGACTTTTAATGAAGGTCATAACGTTTCTGAGTTTAGCCTTTGATTGTCACAGACGATCTCGAGTAGGTTAACTCCATAGTATTATTAATTTTCTTTCATTTCGTCATAAACAAAAATAAGAGAAAAAAAAAATGTGTATATGTATATACTGATCAAATATCAAGAATAAAATTAAAAAATGCATAATTTCTCTTCGGTTTCCTGAATACTCTGCACACTAACACCAGTTTTCTTTCTTAAACCCTACAACCAATAACAACTTAAGCTCAAACATGCCCCTCTTGTAGTCACGACTATTGCGTATCCGGACACATATTAGGACACGCTAATATGTATTTTTTATCATGTTATTTTTTGTCAGTAATGCCCAAGTCTTACGCGTTCTTGACTGGCCGTACGGAAGTCCCCGGGCACAAGAGAGTGTCCAACCCTTAACAAAGCCAATTGTGGGTGTCCTATAAAATAACTATGGGCAATCAATCATCTTCAGAGATCGTATATATAGAAATTGACCAATGGGGTTTAAAGGGTATCCTTCTGTTGACATTTTCCTTCGTGTGCATTGATTATTCACTGGTCATCTATCTACACGTTTATGTGCCGGAACATGGCTTGTTTCGGGGTTCATACGGGGGCTTGTTTCTGTCGCCATTTTGAATTTCTTCGCACATATGTTTACACTCTTAAGCCAGCGGATTGGATTTCACTTTAACACACTATGAAGGGCTGCGAGAGATCACATTATTCTTGGATGACCGATGCTGAATCCATGGACTAGATGGACATTTCTTTTTAACATTATTAATTGATTGAACAATGAAAAAGTGAAATTAGTTGAGAAATAAAAGACTAGAACTAACAGTCTCGAACATACGTGCGCTGGGTCATGCGGGGAGATTTATCAGTACCCAAGCCACAGTTCTTAGAAATATTTTTAATGGTTACTTGCTAGTCTCACTCGGGGAAAGAAGGGTACTATTTGGTTCTACTCTGTACTATTTGGTCAATGAAGGGTTCACCGGAAAAATCTCATGAATATCATTATTTCATATGGGCATACATCTTTGCAAGGTCAGGGGTTCGACCATTTCACTTGTTCGATCACGTCCGTGTTTTCCTTTTTTTTTTTTACTTTTCTTTTCGGAGACCGCCTTCCATCAGGGGTCAAGTATAGTCCTTGCGCGATAAGCACTGCGCAAAGTTCCCACCACTGTCACATCGGCAACAAGCAGAGAACGGTTCAGCGTTATGGCATTCTAAATACCTGAAGTAACCTAACCTAAGGGGAGCTTGATCAAAAACTTGGGAAATATATACAAATCTTTAGACAAGTTAACAAGTAAAACACACGAACATTTCATAATAAAATAACAGAGGTTGACATTTTGTAGGACTTATGACTTGAGAGTCTAAATTGTGATTTTAAAGGCCCACAATGTGCCTAAGAGATTCCACGTGGTTCTCCGGCGACACAGCGCCTTGGCATCATCATCCAACCTAGCGAAGCTCGCCACTTGCCGATAGGACGAAACATTTGGTATAATGCACGAACAATAACACGCTAAGAACAACGGGATAAACTCTGGAATCCAAAAGCGTCGTTTTAGGCAGATGCTAGCATCACGCCTCTTCCTCCTCAACCTCGTCTGTCTCCTCCTTGACAGCCTCTTGACTGGGCGTCGGCTCTTCCTGCAAGGTAGAGGACTCCTCCTCCTGCAATGTGACTGGCTCTGTCAATGTGTCTGGTCGCGGGGAAGATGAGTGTGTGGAGACCGGCTGTTGTTCTTCCTCGTTCTCGTCCTCTTGTTCCTCCTTCAAAGAACGGTTGCGGTTGGCTTCGTCGACTGGAGTGGGTTCAATTCGCACTGTTTCCTGTTCCCTTAGGCGATAGTCGTCAGTCTGCATGACGCACACACCGTTTATAATCACCTCGCGCTCCTTACCTCCCTCACCTGATGCCCATGATGGGTTCACCCACTGTGGGGCGGCGGGCTTCCGTCGAGAGGTCCGTGGGAGGGGAGAGGGGGCTCCTCGGCCGTCGCGGTCACCGTCTTCCCCTTCGGAACGTCCTCCTCCACTGGGACTCATGCCACCGGACATGTTGGAATCTTCGTCAACAAGTGAAGCATCGTCGTAATCATTTTCTCCCTTCATAGAAAGGTCAAGGCCACCGCCGAGAGAATCCAGGCGGGGGTGGCCAAGCTCCTGTTGACCCAGGTGTGGGAAGTGTGAGAAGAGACCTGGAGGTAGGCCAGGGCCGAGGCCGGGTAGCGTTGGAGGCAGGCCCTTCTCCTTCCTCAGTTCCATGAGCCGCTGAGAGAGCAGGAGGCGGAAGTGAATGGGGTCGAAACTCTGTCCCTGGCTCTGTGGATGGTTTGCTGGTGGCTGCTGAAGGTCACGGTTGGGTGAGCTCCCTCCTCCGGGGCTGCTTGGATGCTTGAGTCGCATTCGGTGGTTGTGGAACCAATTGGTGATTGTGCGAGTGGAGAGCTGGAGTTCTTGTGCCAGGAACTCGATGGTTGCCAGATTTGGATAAGCATCTAGTGCGAAGGCCAAACGCAGGGCCTCCTTCTGCTCTTCTGAGAACAAAACCCGTTGCTTCTTGGATGATCCGCCAGGAGAAGGTGCCTGGAATATATCTTGGGAGTCTTGGGATACTTCGGCTGTTGGGTCAAGCGCACGTCGTCGCTTGCTGGCTTCTCGTCGTTCGTTCTTCAGGAGCTGAAGTTTTTCGAGATTGCGGGGATCGTTGAGCCACAGTTGCATGCGGATGAAAGGTTCGCGCCCCTTAATGCTGAGCATGTGCCATGGCTTGGGCTTGCTGAGAAGCTCAGACACTGAACCTTGAGATAAGCCCAGCACTGCTTCACCAAACAACTATAAGGAAGAAATAAATAGTAATTAAAGAGAGTCCAAATGAAAAAAAGAGAAAAAAAGAAAAAGAAAAACAGATATAAAAAAGAGATGTAAACAGCACCGCTATGTACAGAAGCTTTTCACCCTACTAACAACATCGCATTTACCTTTTGGCCAATATTGTTTGCAAGGAGAGCCTCCTTGATCTTGGTGGTGATGACCTGCGTGTCAAGATCTTGGGTGAGGGCAGCCATCTCATATACTGATGGAGCTGCAGGTCCGGGAACGCGCGGCCCGCCTACCCCAGCCTGGGAAGAACAAGAAAACAAACAACATTAGTTCGGAAAATACACAATTAAGAAAAATATTTATATATATGTATACAATATACAAAATATATACTAATTTACTAATTTACGTATCATGATATATCCTCACCTTCCTTAGAGGGTCTAGAATCGGCATCCTGGCGTCAAAGGACATGGGATGTGAAGGAAGTGGAAGGCCGCCGAGGGACGGGGGAATCCCCACGGGAGGAAGAGGCGACTCCATGCTCTTCGGGATGTCTGCAGGAAGCTTCATGTGGTGTGGTTTGCTGGTCCCTGCTGTGTAGGGGAAGGAGGAACAACCCGAGTTAGCGTTTGCATTTTTTTTTTCCTTCTCTCTATTTTTCCTCTCTATTAAATCACAAGAGAATGACTTTGAAATGTGACACATTAGCAGAGAGAGGCTTTCTTTTGGCAGCTAATGGCAAGAGAGATTGTAGTAGCATGACGACTAAACAAGAGGATATGCTTCATTACGCACTCGTACTTGATGATGCAGGTTTTATGCTTACTTGTATATGATGGAAGGGTAGGTGAGCCAGAAGTGGACAACCCCCCTGGGAGACACCCTGGGGCAGCTAAGCCACCGGGTAGTGGACAACCACCGACTAAATACACTAAAAAAACGAGAAGTAAATGGAATCTGGTTAAAAAATCTTTCATGGGACAAGGGGTGCATAGTGATGATAACATGTTAGAAAATTATCTAAACCTGTGCCATCATTTCTGAGTTGTGTGAGATTTCCGGAAAGTATTGAGACTGGGGAAAGATTGATTACTTTATATCCACGTGATTTTTTTTTTTTTTTTTATTTACGTTATTAATTGATATGTGAATTAGGTGTCCACTTCTGGCTCATCTAATAGTTAGATTAGCTAAGATATTTTTTTTTTCACATGCATTAAAGTGGTGACCATGCAAGAGAAAGGACAGATCTTGAAAATACTAAGTTAAGTTTGCAATAATAATAATAAGCTATGGATACCGGTCAATATTTGGTTTTAAAAGAAACAGGATTATAGGACTAGATGGTAAAGATTGTTAGATAACACTAAAGTAACACTACATGTGAGGATATAGATTTATATAGAGA
>BOPN01000576.1:434064-442270 GCA_017312705.2 Penaeus japonicus | reverse complement strand
TCGTTTTACTTCGTTTCTATTACGTTAGTTTTTTTTTTTCTCTCTTTTTGCAGGTATATCATATCATATTTGTTAATTTAAACCATCAAAATATTTCTTTTCTTGAATAACATGTTCATCACTGGTCCTATTTTTTAACATTTTAATTAAGCCTTGGTACTGAAGTCAATTATCATGATAATATATATTTTTAAATTGAAGTTTCGAATTTTTGAAGTTTCGAAATATATCAACTGCATTTCATTTTTTCCAGACCTCATTAGAATAACTTTGTTATCACATTAACCATGACATCGAAGGAAGGAGAAATAAAACTACGGTTTTCTGTATAAATACAGACAAATAGTTTTAATTTAGAAATCTCAAAAGACATACAGACTGATATGAATATCTTATGTACAATAATATTAAACTTAATTTAAAATCTTACAATGCAAAATTTTCTTGCAGGATGGGATGTATACTAGCAATGTATACGGATTAGTGAATACACTGTAGCAAGCATACACGTACAGAGTATGAGGCATACAGTATATACACTAAGGTGGTGGGGTCTACCTATCTTGTGACTGTAAGTATAAGTAGATAAGGGCGTAAATGCTCAATAGATAAATGCCATACTGACCCTTATTGATGACACAGAAGAAGAAACTTGGCAATTGGCACAACAGATTCTCTCTCAAGCCCATGAACGTCAATATAACACGCGGCCACCTCGCGTCTCCCTCCCTTTCACAGAAATTCACTTACTTTTTTTAACCTTTCGGAGTTTGTTTTCGTATCATGCGTACACCATGATGACCGATCCTTTTGAATGTTTCTCTTTTGTGTTAGCTATTCGTTTCCCTATTTTTTTTTATTTTTTAAACATGCCATTAGTGATTACACACTTTCTTGCTGTCGAAACTCGTCGTTTTTTGGGGGGCAGTTTGCAGTCACTAATATATATATATATACACACATACATTTGGTACGGCCGAAGAGTCTTCGATTTTATGCCGATAGTAGTCATTTTTTTTTTCTACAATCATGGGAAGAGAATGATGCTGTTGCATTCTCAAGCGTATGTCAAGGGGATCCATCAATGCACGTGGCCGGAACGCTCGATCAAAACCTCTGTTTAATAGTTCAATAAAGACAATTTTCACTTTTTTGTAGGTAGGAAAAACGCATTTATTGACACCCACATCTAAGGTTTGTTATGGTTCAACACACCACACTTCATCCACTATTTAACTCACGAGGTTTTGGAATAATATTGGAATGAAATATTGTCTAAAAGGACACTACACAGGATTCTAAAAAACTTCGGTGAGCTAATCATAATAAAATTCATTTTTTTCGACAGACAGACTAACTTCTTTCAGAATTTCTGTGTCAGACAGGATTACAGAGTGGCTATCTGGAGACAAACAATCTAACAAAAACAAAGAAACAAAGAAGGCACAAAAACCACACAATTAATCACAAACAATCTTTTTAATGTGATCCTTAATGACTGATAATGAACAGCGCTGGATGGGTCCTAACCTGATCGTTACACATACTCTTAGAATTTAAGGGGAAAAAAAGGAATATACACAGAACTTCTAATTCATAAATATATATATTTGTTGATCCAGCGCTGTGCCAGCTATATGCCAGGAGATCTGGAAAGGTCGATATACAGGGAGTGATATTGAGGTTTGATCCAGCTGATTAGCAAGCTCATTTTTAGGTAAACAAAAGACATGAACTTTGTTGGATCAATCAAATCTCAAACCAGATCCCGATTTACATATCAGTGGATGATGCAATCGCTTATTATGTTTTATATACTTATAACCATGAGGACAGATTGTGTGAAATGGGGGAAAATCATTGATTGTCTTTGTAAAAAATGGTTTTCATTCGGTCTGTTATTTTTGAAAAGTTGTAAACCGAGACCATATTTGTACAGATTGTGTCCTATACGTCGACGGATGTGAGTACATCAGTGGATTTTCTGTCTTAACTAATCCTTCTATAGAGCTGGTATTCCCATCTCACAACGCTGAGATTGAGGTTCCTTATGAAGATAAAATGAAATGCTCTTCACTACCACTGATCTAGCCACACCGTTTCGTTCACAACTTTGCAATAATAAATGAAACATAGCAGGCAACTTGGTGTCTCATGCCGCACGCAGGGCAGGGAAGTCCCGTCATTACTTACATTTTAAATCATTAGATGATCTCTATTACGAAGCGCCTTGAAGACTCCACTTTGCCAACCACGTATCATACACATTGATTAACTTGTTACCAAGTATTTTGTTGGACTGTATATGGAGGTACGTACCCCCTAGCAGCACAGCCGGCCCGGGAGTGAGCATAATGAATTAATCGCTTCCTTCCTCTTGACTAACGTCGATTACGCACACTAAGTGGTGGCGAGACTCAGGGGTACGCCACCTCCGCCTCTCCATCCCGCATTAGGTTGCCTTTTGCAAAACATGGATTGCACAAATTGCAAGACTGAGGTTTGTTCATATAAGGCAGGATAATCTCATTAATTCGACAGGGATGTGGCCGGTGACCAGAGAAAAGAAAAAAAAAATAACCGTCCAGTGATACGTTGAAGGTGCAGGTATGATAGTCCTAGAGTGGCCATTATTTTTCCGTTTCTTGGGAAAGGAAAATGACCCTTAATGAGTTTGATAGGTTAGAACTATAATACCACAGCTACTTATGGAAGTACAGTTGATAAATAAAAAACTCCTGTGATTATCGAGATGTATTTGACGAAATCAACACCCAACTGCTATAGTCTTCAACTATATCTCATGTCAGTCACCCAAACCTTCGTTAGGGTGAAACTTGGCATCACTTTGTATGTATTTCAGAACTCTCAGGTCAGCCACAGTTTCATTCATCAGTTCCTTGCAGCTTCCACGCTTCAGACCACACCTGGCTGGACTATCCCATGCCTGCGATGAATAGAAAATGCACAGACTTTTCACAGACTATCGCTCACCAAAGCTCATTTTAACCCAGAGAAAATCGGGTCATTTTGAACTCTGACCGATACCTGGCGAGATAACCGTTCGGATTCACTATCTTCAAGTACAACAAGTAGGAGAAACATTCGAATGAAAAAGAAAAAAGAAAGATTACTTTCAGGGTAAATATATCATAATTTACATGCAACATCTGCTTCCACTGGGCGGGAAATCTTATCCATTTCCCCACATGATTTTGTTTTTTGTTTTGTTTTCTCATGGGATTACAACCTCACCTGTGACCCGACGCTTGCAAAACGCCTCACACGTGACCCATAGGAAATCCAGAATTAGCTTAAAGTCTTATTCCTTATGCTCTACAACGAGATATTAGCCTTATGGAAAGCCCTGTCGATTTGTCATTCACTTCCACTAAAGAGTTTATGATGCAGCACCTCTGTGAACCTTGTCCGCTTAATAGTCACTACATATCATCATCATCAACCACGTTCTCTCCAGGACAACTATATATATGTGAAAAATCAACGAATAGAATTTTATGGGTACTTTTAAAACTGGGTGACTTTTATGGTACAAGTACCTTAAACAACAAAACAGATTGAGGACATAACCGGGGGAGACTCTTACATCACCCTGACGTCACCAGACGCCGCACACCGGTAACTTGCACTGTCAACACACCGGGTTTCACACCGGTACGTGTTCTACCAACGAACAACTTAATATACAAAAACAATTTCCTACTTAAACAAACATCATACTGTTGATAACGTGAGAAGTATTCAGGTAAGACCATCGAATTGAGGATAAGTCGAAAATAGTATTAACAATAATAACAATAACAATAATAATAATAATAATAATAATAATAATAATAATAATAATACAAAAAACTAAACTGATATTGTTTATGAATTTATAAAATCAAGAAGAACTTCCAGGGATCGTCTTTCAATTAAACCAGATATGGAGCCGACCACCTCGAGGTCAGAAACAAGTAATCTCGTCCTATTATGTGAAACTTATTTTTCTCGAAAAAAAAGGGAGAGGGAACCAAAAATGCAAATCATATCATATTTCGAATCAAAATTTGCATCAGATCGTTATCCCAGGTTAGCAGCGCGTCATTCAGGATAACTCTCATTCCCACTACAAATGGAAAACATAAATCACTTATGTAAGCTTGATTCCACATCCATAAATATGGGATGGATGTAGCCAAGCAAAATTAGCATATCAACGCGTCATACTTGCGAACAAACACTGGATTCGCTTCACTGGCCATCGATAAAGACATTATTTCTGCAAGTTCGGGTAGTATGAATAACAAAATATGCTACTGAAGTGAAACACAGTGTAATTTTGATGTGAATGTGTGTCTAAAAAAAAAACTGTCAGAAAAAAATGAATACTAAAAAATGCTTTTTTTTTTTCTGATTTTCACACAGAGATTCGCTTGCCTACGTTGTCCCTCTTCTCTAAATGTTTCTATGGTCGAATGCCTATGGCTGATCAGCGAGCGGAACTTGTCCCTTTGTTAAAAATCGTAGTATTGAGGTATTCTTATAATTCCCCCTTTCCTGTTAAAGGAAAAGAGGGGGTGGGGGGACAGATTGTCGAACGAAGTCAAGCCAGTTAGACTTCGATTGTCACAAGGAAAAGTTTGTAATAATTTAATCATGATAATTGAGTTTATCCGCTGTGCTTCGATTTATCATGTTACATGTAACGCAAGATAGCACTTCGGCGATTGTACGTCTGTATACATATACAATTGCATACTTTTGCATTCATGTACATGCATGCATATAATTCTGGGATATCAACATTTAATAAAAAAAAAAAAAAAAACGAATCCTAGTAGTGACCGAAATGATTAGTAAAACAAATTTATATGAATATTTTTTTTTTCCATATATCACGAACGAGAAGCGACATATAAAAAAGAAAAGAAAATCTCTCCTAGTGAAAAAAATGCCTCCAGCGCGACCACAATTACCATTACCGGTCACATGGAAAATTTGGACAAATCGTTTGGCGAGGAAGACCATCTCAAATGTCACTCTCCATCCACCACAATAGTCTCGAAGCCGTGAGTCCCCCCCCCCACCACCACCACCATCCCCACCCCTCTCCCGCCTCCCTACATCCTCTAGGAGGGGGTAGGGATGGAGGTAGGGGCTGGGGTAGGGTTAGGAGGGGCTCGCCACAGACTATTTACTGTGAAGGAGAGTGTTGTGTTCAAGTATTGTTAGTAGTATCCTTTTTTTTTTGAAGTGTTACAAGCGTTACGAAATTAATGTTATAAAGACAAAATGGCTTATGTTGTTTCTATGATTTATGTTATATTTATATCTATTCGTATTTCCTCTCTCCCTCTGACGTGTTTGGTTTGGAATGTGTGGTGAAACGGTGACCGAATAGCGAAATGTTTGGACTTACTATTTCGTCAGATGTCCTGATGGTTCTCTCGGATGCTGGGGGAAAAAAATATATCCATGGGAGCTGAAATCATGACTTTTAATGAAGGTCATAACGTTTCTGAGTTTAGCCTTTGATTGTCACAGACGATCTCGAGTAGGTTAACTCCATAGTATTATTAATTTTCTTTCATTTCGTCATAAACAAAAATAAGAGAAAAAAAAATGTGTATATAAAAATATATACTGATCAAATATCAAGAATAAAATTAAAAAATGCATAATTTCTCTTCGGTTTCCTGAATACTCTGCACACTAACACCAGTTTTCTTTCTTAAACCCTACAACCAATAACAACTTAAGCTCAAACATGCCCCTCTTGTAGTCACGACTATTGCGTATCCGGACACATATTAGGACACGCTAATATGTATTTTTTATCATGTTATTTTTTGTCAGTAATGCCCAAGTCACGCTCTTGACTGGCCACGTGGAAGTCCCCGGGCACAAGAGAGTGTCCAACCCTTAACAAAGCCAATTGTGGGTGTCCTATAAAAATAACTTATGGGCAATCAATCATCTTCAGAGATCGTATATATAGAAATTGACCAATGGGGTTTAAAGGGTATCCTTCTGTTGACATTTTCCTTCGTGTGCATTGATTATTCACTGGTCATCTATCTACACGTTTATGTGCCGGAACATGGCTTGTTTCGGGGTTCATACGGGGGCTTGTTTCTGTCGCCATTTTGAATTTCTTCGCACATATGTTTACACTCTTAAGCCAGCGGATTGGATTTCACTTTAACACACTATGAAGGGCTGCGAGAGATCACATTATTCTTGGATGACCGATGCTGAATCCATGGACTAGATGGACATTTCTTTTTAACATTATTAATTGATTGAACAATGAAAAAGTGAAATTAGTTGAGAAATAAAAGACTAGAACTAACAGTCTCGAACATACGTGCGCTGGGTCATGCGGGGAGATTTATCAGTACCCAAGCCACAGTTCTTAGAAATATTTTTAATGGTTACTTGCTAGTCTCACTCGGGGAAAGAAGGGTACTATTTGGTTCTACTCTGTACTATTTGGTCAATGAAGGGTTCACTGAAAATCTCATGAATATCATTATTTCATATGGGCATACATCTTTGCAAGGTCAGGGGTTCGACCATTTCACTTGTTCGATCACGTCCGTGTTTTCCTTTTTTTTTTTTACTTTTCTTTTCAGAGACCGCCTTCCATCAGGGGTCAAGTATAGTCCTTGCGCGATAAGCACTGCGCAAAGTTCCCACCACTGTCACATCGGCAACAAGCAGAGAACGGTTCAGCGTTATGGCATTCTAAATACCTGAAGTAACCTAACCTAAGGGGAGCTTGATCAAAAACTTGGGAAATATATACAAATCTTTAGACAAGTTAACAAGTAAAACACACGAACATTTCATAATAAAATAACAGAGGTTGACATTTTGTAGGACTTATGACTTGAGAGTCTAACCAGATTTAAAGGCCCACAATGTGCCTAAGAGATTCCACGGTTCTCCTCGCGACACAGCGCCTTGGCATCATCATCCAACCTAGCGAAGCTCGCCACTTGCCGATAGGACGAAACATTTGGTATAATGCACGAACAATAACACGCTAAGAACAACGGGATAAACTCTGGAATCCAAAAGCGTCGTTTTAGGCAGATGCTAGCATCACGCCTCTTCCTCCTCAACCTCGTCTGTCTCCTCCTTGACAGCCTCTTGACTGGGCGTCGGCTCTTCCTGCAAGGTAGAGGACTCCTCCTCCTGCAATGTGACTGGCTCTGTCAATGTGTCTGGTCGCGGGGAAGATGAGTGTGTGGAGACCGGCTGTTGTTCTTCCTCGTTCTCGTCCTCTTGTTCCTCCTTCAAAGAACGGTTGCGGTTGGCTTCGTCGACTGGAGTGGGTTCAATTCGCACTGTTTCCTGTTCCCTTAGGCGATAGTCGTCAGTCTGCATGACGCACACACCGTTTATAATCACCTCGCGCTCCTTACCTCCCTCACCTGATGCCCATGATGGGTTCACCCACTGTGGGGCGGCGGGCTTCCGGCCGAGAGGTCCGTGGAGGAGGCCTCGGCCGTCGCGGTCACCGTCTTCCCCTTCGGAACGTCCTCCTCCACTGGGACTCATGCCACCGGACATGTTGGAATCTTCGTCAACAAGTGAAGCATCGTCGTAATCATTTTCTCCCTTCATAGAAAGGTCAAGGCCACCGCCGAGAGAATCCAGGCGGGGGTGGCCGAGCTCCTGTTGACCCAGGTGTGGGAAGTGTGAGAAGAGGACCGGAGGGTAGCCAGGGCTGAGGCCGGGTAGCGTTGGAGGCAGGGTCTTCTCTTCCTCAGTTCCATGAGCCGCTGAGAGAGCAGGAGGCGGAAGTGAATGGGGTCGAAACTCTGTCCCTGGCTCTGTGGATGGTTTGCTGGTGGCTGCTGAAGGTCACGGTTGGGTGAGCTCCCTCCTCCGGGGCTGCTTGGATGCTTGAGTCGCATTCGGTGGTTGTGGAACCAATTGGTGATTGTGCGAGTGGAGAGCTGGAGTTCTTGTGCCAGGAACTCGATGGTTGCCAGATTTGGATAAGCATCTAGTGCGAAGGCCAAACGCAGGGCCTCCTTCTGCTCTTCTGAGAACAAAACCCGCTTGGATGATCCGCCAGGAGAAGGTGCCTGGAATATATCTTGGGAGTCTTGGGATACTTCGGCTGTTGGGTCAAGCGCACGTCGTCGCTTGCTGGCTTCTCGTCGTTCGTTCTTCAGGAGCTGAAGTTTTT
>BOPN01000576.1:399064-429064 GCA_017312705.2 Penaeus japonicus | reverse complement strand
CAAGATCAGCTTTCTTCAACACGCTCCGGGAATCAGCTGCGACGGTGGCATCTGCTGACTGAGCATCCCCCCTGCCTTCTACTACAGCGGTTCGAGCAACGGAAACGACACACACTCAAGTAAAACCACGGCGCGCCCTGTCCTAACCAGCCTCCTCCTCTTCACCTCCTCGCATCCATCCCCTTCCCCTCTTTTTTTCTTCTTCATTTTCATCTTCATATTCACTTCCTCTTCATATTCATATTCACCTCCTCGCATCCATCCCCTCCTGTTTTTTTCTTCTTCATTTTCATCATGTTCACCTCCTCTTCCTCTTCCTCCTCCTCCTTCACCACCACTACCACTACCACCATCACCACTACACCACCACCACCTCCTCCTCTTCCACGTGGTTTCTAACGGGTGTTACATCTCGCCCTATGCGCCCCCCCCCCCCTGTACTTCGTCAAAGTAAAGGGACGTATGCCACCATAAAATCTGCCAGGCTGTAATATGACTTCGGCTCTAATTACACACGGCTCATAATTCCTCGTCACTTGTCATTGGGGGTTTTGATCGTACATCCGGTAAGCATGCATGGCATCTTGCAAGGGTTCCCGCGTCTCGTCCCGGCCATCAGATTAAATGCCACGGAGTTACGGCCCTTATTTACATGCGCTTTAAGGTTTGTATTGCATTAATTAGCCTTATTCGTGTATAGGTCGTGAACATTATGACGGGAGGAGAATCAGTCCCTATATTGATTAGCATAATGTACACTCGTGCATTTATCAAGTACACGTAGCGCATTGCATTTGGGGACTAATTAATAAAATGCAAATATCCGAAACGAAATGTCTAACAATTAAAGTCCTGAGAAATACAGGAAGCGAAAAGCAGAACCCATTCCGCGTCGGGGCGCAGAGAAGCATTCTGTCTGATGTCATAGGATGACCATCGCGTCTGCAACTCAATGCTGTGCTTCAGTACCGTTTTAATTAAATAATCTCTTTAATCTGACATTCCTGCTTCTCCTAGTGTGAGGAGAACCTTCTGTTTAATTAATGAGAATACCCACATATGCCACACAGACAAGGTGGACTGGAGCGAGTATTCATCTGCCTGGATTGCCCTTGCATTTATGAAAACAGATATAAACGGACATATTATATATACATATATATATATATATATATATATATATATATATATATATATATATATATATATATATATGTATATGTATATATGTATATATATATATATATATATATATATATATATATATATACATATATATGTATATATATGTATATATATATATATATATACATATATAAGACAGGGGGCAAGGCGAATAACAAGAGGGCGCGCCGTAACCCAGGTAGCGCTGGCAAAAGGTAGCGTTATCTTTCCCGGCCACTGATAGGCAGGCCTCGCGAAGAGTTACCTGTGTTTATAACCTGAGCGAAGAGCCGCGCTGCTAATGAGCCCCGTGTGGTCGGCAGGTAAATTCGTTAGGCGGGTGAAGCCTGGCTCTCCTCCTTGTGGTAATTATAGCCATTTAAATATTACCGCAACAATTGGATAAGCATTTCCTACATCTTGTTTACAATAATTCCCATACCACCTCCTCCGCCACTTCCTTTCTCATCACCCTATCCCTTCTTCCTCTTCTTCTTCTTCTTCTTCTTCTTCTTCTTCTTCTTCTTCTTCTTCTTCTTCTTCTTCTTCTCCTCCTCCTCCTCCTCCTCCTCTTCCCCCTCCTCCTCTTCCTCCTTTTTTCTGCCTATTTCAATTTCCTTCTCTTCTCCGTTGCACAATCTCTCCTCATTTGCCTTTCCTATCACGACCGCCGGCTGATATATTGGAACAACTGCCGAATGGTTTTGCAAGCCGGCGCGTTTTTGTTGTTTTATGCAGTGATTTACTGAGCTCTGGGCCTTTGATTCTCGATGCTTTGATCTTTTAAGTCAGTAATCAATATCTTATGTCACTGATTATGGCCCGGCGCCCCCAAAATATGACGGGCTCTCGCAAGTTCCAAATGATCGGGAGGAGTCGACGAGCCCCAAATACCATATGACCTTCCCGACCTTATCAATCACACGCGGCGGCAATCACACGGAATGACCGACCGACATTAACCCAACTAAATCAAACAAATACTTTTTTTCAAAAGCCGCGCCGCAAAAACAGAGGTGAACGTAAATAAATCACCGCCATCAACAGGCCAGTACTAATTAAGGCTAAGCTCCGGGCCGATTAGACCACCCGCAAGCGTTAAAGTGCAGAATTCGACATACGTCCGACTCACACAAGTTTGTCGCGTTTTTTCACAGTTGCGGGATAGTGTTGTCAGCGTGTCGTGAACTTGCCGTTAATTTAAACCACCTGGGGAGAGGGAAACTATGCAAATATTGGCAAGGTCTGGCCGGCACAAATGTTTGATATTTAAAGCTGATAGTTAATTGCATGTTTGATATTTTTGGCTGGCGCCGCTTTTCATAAATATATATATATTTCTTTATGCATAATGTATTTCTTACAGAGGCCTAGAGAGGAAACGAGGTAGATTTTGCCTCGTGGTGTTCACATGTTTTTGTCACGTCCGCATTTTCGTACGTGCACTAAATCTCTTCTTTGACGTGCGATTCGAAGGCCGAGGAAGTATGCAAATGTATGTAATGTTTACCACAGCGAGTGAAGGAATTTGCTCCACGCGGGCGCTACCATTTTTTTTTATGTGGGGGGGGGGAGAGAGGGGCACGCAGCAACGTGACTAGGAAGTGCTGTTGAAAAAGACGCTCTTGTTCTTCCATCTCTTTAAATGTTCTTCGTCGTGAACTAAAGCGTATGATCAGAAAAAAGTCGGCATTAAATTGTCTGAACATGTATGTTTAGAGTTGCCTCCTCCTCGTCCTCCATATCTCACATAGCTGTTTTTTCTTCTTCTTCTTCTTCAGCGTGTCTTAAAGAGCTTCTTTTTTTTCTCTGTATTGTATTGTCTTCGCGGGAATCTGTGACATCATTTTCTCTATTATCAACACTTACAAAACAAAAAGGAAAACGACTGAACAAAGAGAAAAAATAACGATAATGATATTTCAGAACGCAGTGGCTTCAAGTCCTCTTCATTCCCTCAATCTTACACACACACACACACACACACACACACACACACACACACACACACACACACACACACACACACACACACACACACACACACACACACACACACACACACACACACACACACACACACACACACACACACACACACACACACACACACACACACACACACACACACACCAGCCCAATTGATTAACTTACCATGTTTTGTGTATAACTGCGAGTGTGTGCGTCTACACCATTATACGCATGTGTCATGTGTGCTTGCATGAGTCAGCAAGCTTGTTTGTCAATGTGCCGAGACGGATTTGCATATGTCCTTTCGAGAATTACACCACTCTTGCAAGCACGGTAACCTGATAAGTTGCACGGCAGCCTACAACCACGCCGGGACTGTGGTTAACGACAACCGTAATCCCATCGCGCGGAAAAGTGGCGGGAGGACGAGGCCGTCCGTTCTTCTCCAGCTGATTCAGTATTTATGGCAAGAACTACCACCAAGCGCCGTCCAGGGAGTGCGGAGTGATTCGGGGAGTTCTTGGTATTCCGGATTGTTTGTCAGTGGATTTCGTCCGTTTCTCTCATGCCGGACGACGATTATTATCCTCATTCTTCGCTTCGTACTTATCAGCAAATTCTTTATCATTGTTGAGAGAAATTTCGCTCAGCTGACTTACGTTCTGCATATCTATGCTAATTCCGATCATGCCATCTTCAAAGGTATCCAGCTTACGAGCGTTCACTCTAAATGAATAAGGAAAAGATCATAAAGGCAGCCGATCTTGAAAGAAGATAAAAGTGCTAATTTCTTGGCTCATACGCAACCAATCAATCGGCAATGAATCAGTCACTCGGCCGGCCTTGCATCGTTAGCTTTCCCATAAACGTCACTTCGGCCGCACAATTAACCTTAATCAACCCATGTGTCTTTGACTTGACGAATGCCAATTAAATGAATGCCAGAGAAACGCAGGGGGTACGGACGCGAAGAAGAAGAGTTAAAACGAAAACAAAAACCGGGGCTTCTTAACATTAAGGCTGGCGAAAAACGTAACCCGCCCCTCCCCCTCCCTCTCCCATTCCCCGAAAAAACGGGCATTTACAGGATTCACGGATTCTTCTTCGAGTGTACCTGCAGCCAACGACCGGTTCTTGAGTATAGGTACATTGTCCGTGGTTACCGATACGATGAGCTGATTATGGTCGCGCGGAGAGCTATTTGGACGCTGATGGAAGCGCTGAAGAAGGGGTTAGAGCCGCGCTTTTTACCTGCGACTTGTTCCGGTAAGACAGGATCTTTAAAAAAGCTCGTCGGATGTACTAAATCTGAATTCTTGTCGTGAAATTGGAGAGCTTGGGTGTGCGTTTGCTATGTTTACCCCGGTAATGGATGCATGAGGATACATGCGATCTGAACTCTATTATCTGTAAGTATCGTTATTACCTAAATATTAGATATTGCTGAGGTAAGTAGCCTTATGGCGGCGGACAAAAAGCATCGTATTAATACTGAGTTTGTGATTACCGACTATCCGTCCATAATACTGACGCTAATGGCAATAACACTGACTTGCTAATAATCTCGGTGAAAGTGTGTGCTACTTCCTCAAACGTAATGCTTACCTCCAGTGGGAGATTTTGAAACCACCTACGCTAGCACTTCATAACGTGATAGAGAAAAATGGTAACAACACTGATATACTGACGCGAGGGGAGCAGCATGTTTCACGATAATTCACTAATGCTGGCGCGACGAAGCAACGTTCCGAAAGTCTTACGCCAGAACCAACGTCTTAGCACACGCGAAAACCACAAACATACCAACAACAAACACAAGGGCGTTCGCTTACCTTCTTGACGATCTCTTCCGTGTTCATGTTGCTGTACTGGTCGAACTGCTGCTGTGTGATGGGCGGCAGGACGGCCTTCAGGGGCTTCTGACTCAGGGGCGAGCCGGTGGTGATGGGCGGCCCCGTCATGAGCGAATTGGTGATGGACGCCATGCGCTGAAGGGGCGACGCTGACACGCTGAGGTCGTCCCCACTGGTCGCTGCGATGGAGGTGATGGGAGTTACTAGGTTGCTCAGAGGCGTGGTGGCCGAGCTGAGATCTGTGGATGGAATGGAGGTGGAATGGAGGTGCGTGATTGCGTACACTAGCGGGGACTGGAGTCAACACGGATCCTTGCGTGTACTCGAGAGGAGTGCCAAGGTGTCTAAACACAGGAGAAAATGCTATTATGAAGACTGATTCACAAAGGGAAAGCTGAATCAAACAAGGAAGGGCGAGAGAGAGAGAGAGAGAGAGAGAGAGAGAGAGAGAGAGAGAGAGAGAGAGAGAGAGAGAGAGAGAGAGAGAGAGAGAGAGAGAGAGAGAGAGAGAGAGAGAGAGAGAGGGAGGGTATAAATAGGAATGTAAAGAGGCGTAGAGAGGGAGGGGGATGTAAAGAGAGGTCAGAGAGAGCCCTTACGAAGACAAGACAACAATTCAAAGGACTGTGATTAGTCAAGAAGCTTCGATCTGGGTGCTCGATTGGCACTCATGCAAGTGAGTAATCTCTTGCATCTCGAGGGAGAGTGAGTGAATGGCTTGAGTGGTTGCTAGGTTGTGCTATGAAGGGGCGAGGGTGTGGGGTAGACTGACCCATGACCTCGCTTTGAACAGAACTCATCAGCAATGGGGAGGTGAGAGATGTAAATAATAGAAAAAAAAGTCCCATGCTCTTAAATCTGTCCACGATGGCGCTGGGAAGAGAGAGGCGACAAGAAGTGAGAGAATGAGGGTGTGTTGTTGCGTCCTAATGGGGGTCGCACGAGATAAGGAAATGGCGGCGTTATCATTTTTATCCGCAGGGAATGGTGTGAGAATCTTACTCAAAAAAAAAAAGAGAGAAAAATAATGGTATGACTTGGCAACGCTCGGCTTTCTGTCTATGCTCGCTCGTCGTAATATAGTGTAATTACATACTCTGATAATGACTCTGATCCGCGGCTCTGTTTAACCGATTGCAAAAAAAAAGAAAGAAAAAAAATACGAACTGAAAAAAGAGACAAACAAAGCCATCGACCTGCCTCTTCTCTAATTTCATTGTGGGTAAACTGTTAACAGACATCCTTTCCCGCCCCTCCCCCACCCCCCCACCCAAAAAAAAGAGAAAAAAAAATGAATACAGATCCTATATGGTACATACAGCCTTCACCTTACATACCCCGAGACGTTCTATATCATTACCGAAGCCGAGTTTTTATCCCCACAACATCTTGATCCGGCGATAGGAACAGTATGTGGCACAGCTGCATAAACAATCCAAGATTCTCTTAATTGGGCATGATTTACACCCGCCCTCCCTCTGACCTTCGCTCCCCGCATTGTGCCTCTCTTTGGAAACGCTTTCGCTAATAAGGGACTTCTCCTCGCGATTAGTCTGCTTACGGCCGTTGATGCGTTGATGTTTGTATCGATGCGCGTCGGAGGAGAGCGTGAAGAAGCCTGGTTATTGTGGGGATAAGGATAAGCCAGATTGTGGGGGATGTTTGTCTACGTTCTACTTATTGAAACTTGACATGTCCGGCGCGTCTCTTAAATCAAGATAAAATCCCGATCATAATACATATATGCAAGAGGAAAGAGTCAAATTACTCTTGCACATAAATGCAAATAGCAAACAAAACAGACCAAGCAATATGACAAAATGGTCCCCCTTAAAATTCCAGGAAATTGCAAAAACCGTAAGTTGCCACCAGACACCAAGTGCTGCCATCTGCCCGCGAGTTTTTTCACCAAACGGAGATGATATATTTACTGACACTGGGGAGAAGGATGAGGTCAGCATCGAGTTGCTTATACTGATGTCACACAAACCGGATTTTACCCATATGATACTGAAGCTGAACCCCGACATGCAAGCTAGAATTACGACCTAGCTGGTAACACCGAAGTCCCTCGTCTCTGAAATTGTCAATAATTCATGGGAGCTAAAAGTCATAATTATTTTATCAAGTTTTAACAACGATATTAACTAACCAACTTAATCTTGTTATACTCAATTTCAAATGCACATTTCTCCATATGATATAGCACTTCGTCTGTGGCTTGCAAACGTATTTTTAGACCAGCAGACTGCAAAATAGGGTTCATTATATCATTTGTTCACTTGCATCTGCTGCCGCCAGTTGTTGGGGAAAATTATTGTGGAGGAGTCCATTACTAACCAAGAAATAAAAAAAAGTTAACTAGAGAATAACTCCCAAATAAAATATTCCATCCGACACTTTTCAGGATCGAAATTCAACCGGTTTACTGCAATTTTTTTCACTTTTTACTATGTAATGTTCCACGTACTTACATCATCTGCCGCCTTCGAGGGACATATGCAAAACCGAACCCCGCGCATTCACATATATATGCCGCAAATAATTTAGTCAAGCAAGCACATATGCGCTTAATAAATTAGGACGACGACACAAAACAAGACAGAATGGGATGAACTGGAACAGACAAACAAGTGAATCAGTTATGCAAATAAGCAATAAAGAGTTACGGCCGCGGGGTTGCCAGCTGCTCGGCAAATTCACATTTTATCATCCACCTCTCAGGGAATCCACCTGATTCAAGTGCTTCAAATTTATGCCGGTCTATAAATTGTACTTAATTAATAAATGAATAGAAATTAAGCCCGCCATAATGATGAAGAAAGTAGTTGAAACAATAATGTCTGGGAAAATGGAGATTTGGCACTAAATCATAATGACCAATTTTGATACGAGTGACTCCTGTATCTTGCGCCAGTCCCTTTAGTTTTCTCTTTTTGTAAAAGCAAGTAGAAGACACATCATGCCATCTATTGAGAAAGGATCAAAGATTGCTGATATTTATGGACCCATAGATCACTCCTGTCACCTTGTTACCGGAATACTGACTCGCTTAATCTTCCACCTTGAAGTTTAATATGAGATGACATGATTTCTAATTTGAAAAAAAAAAAAGTTTTTTTTTATTTTCGATTGGCTCACTTACGTTTTCGCTTTCACTCTCTCTCTCTCTCTCTCTCTCTCTCTCTCTCTCTCTCTCTCTCTCTCTCTCTCTCTCTCTCTCTCTCTCTCTCTCTCTCTCTTACTCTCTCTTTCTCTTTTTTCTCTATCTCTCTTTCTCTCTCGCTCCCTCCCTCCATCTTCCTCTCTCCCCCTTCCTTCCTCCCCTCTCGGCGATAGCTTCACATTACGCGAGAAAGACAATAGCAGTTCCTGAGAGACACGTCAAGGAGACTAGCGTGGGACTCCATCGGTACAACGGGTTAAATAAATAATATGCGTTCGTGGAAAT
Organism: Penaeus japonicus; assembly: GCA_017312705.2. NCBI lineage: Eukaryota > Metazoa > Arthropoda > Malacostraca > Decapoda > Penaeidae > Penaeus > Penaeus japonicus. The sequence continues at coordinate 420,625 of BOPN01000576.1, read as the reverse complement.
AACATCATTTTTTAAGGACTTCCTTTTTTTCACCGGTCAGGAAATCGTGACGTCACGATTTGAATATTCAAGACGTCCGCCTTAATGCTTTCGTAAATATACACATTCGGTAGCGCAATCAGTTTCCGTCTTCGGAGAAACGAGGGAGGCGATTCCGAGGGCCAATAGATATGTCATTCTTCAAAATGTTGATCTAACAAAAGAATTCATGCCTTTGTTGACGTTTCGATGCTATTGAAAGACGCATGGCCAGGCATTAGTCACAGCGTGTGGGAACGGATCCTAGTTTAGCCGAGGTTTTAAATCGTGATTTCGGGGAACGCGGCTAAAACAGGTCTTAGGTCTTCGTCACAGGTCTTAGGTCTTCGTCCAAATTGCTTCGCATGTGACACGGTTATGAAGTGGGTCACCTACAGATATCATATATTATGGACTCCTTTTTTCTATCTATTTCTGTCTATCAGTTACGTTATCATTTTTTTACCACCCTTTTCTCTCCTCCTTTTTTTCTAGACGAAATATGAAACGGATATAAGTACCGTAGCTACTTGTTGAGTCGAGGAGTGTGAAAGGTTTAGGCATTTCGAAGATTTATAATAAAAGAGACCGGATCTAATCGTAAAAAAAAATCAACGTCAGAGAAAGAAGAGATCAATATGCAATATATGCAATCCGCAACACATTTTAGATTTATTATATGCAACATATCTAAAAAAGATCTATATTCTCATCAATAATTTGTATGATTGAAAAATGTTGCGAGGAAGTAATGTATAATACGTCCCGCTTTTTTAAAACGCGTTTCATTTATTTTCTTTATCCCATTTGTGTGAGTAATCGAGAGGAAGTCTGAGATTATAGTGTCTGCGCAGATAACTATACGGAATCTTGATACGTCATTTTACTGTTATTGATGATGATAACTGTTTTATGGACTTATAACAAAGGATTTCCTGCCATTGCACACTTTCATTATTTTTCCCTTTTTTGGGTTCGGTTGGTTGTTTCTTTAACGTCTGCCAAGCGAATTATAGTTTGATATCTCAAAAACAAATAATAGCAAGACTATCAATTATAATAACAATCCTATCAATAATAAAAATAATGCCAAAACCATTAACACTAACAATAACAACCATAAACAATGCTTATAATAATGTAAATAAGGCATAAAGAAAACGGTGTGACGGACGATCTCTCACTTAACATTGTAATCGTATTCACTACGAAACGAAAACTTTAACGCCCCTGTGTAAACAACCATGCAACGCGCAAAAAAACAAATGAGCAACGAAAAAATATATGCACTAAACATATACTTTTCCTATCGTAACAGATAGTCTACAAGTTTTCTTTTTTTCTCTCAAAAGAAAATGGCGACGTGAAAAACCGTCGGGTAGACATTAATTTTCATAATTTGCTGGCATATCCGATCAGCAACAATGCACAGGTGATACTAACGGATTGCAACTTGATATTGAGTGATGTGGGCGGCAGTATAATGAATAGGGCGCTAAGCAGTGATCTATTATGACAGAGTGGGCTTAGTCGGCCAACTAGTGATCAGAGAAAATGGTACGTTTGAATTTTGAACTTGGTGGCGAGGATGCTCTAAGCCTCCCAGAGAAAATGTGAGATTTCTAATAATATCTAAAACAAAATAAGAGTAATAATAATGATAACGGTAATAATATCGCGATAAGGAAACATCATGTCACATGTTTACATGAAAATAAAAAAAACAAAACAAAAAAAAACGAAGAACCAGGACGTTGCCAAGTAAATAACGGCGCCATATGGTACCAGGAAGAAGGTGAATTTAGACAGGCTGAGAATGCCAGGTGTTAATGAATAATAAGATCAATCTTCCTCCTATATTCACATGCATTTTTATATTATTAAACATACAAGACATCGGGAAATTCTCTTCATGCGTGTGTGTGATAAAGCGTTGTGATATGTAGATGATGTATATGAAAGGATGATCACTGTTTATACTTGTAAAGATTTTCTTCACCGAAAGTATGTACAGACAGGTAGACACACACACAAATACACAAATACACAAATACACAAATACACAAACACACGCACGCGCACACACACACACACACACACACACACACACACACACACACACACACACACACACACACACACACACACACACACACACACACACACACACACACACACACACCACGCGCGTGTCAACATCGACATGGTTTGATTACTTACACACAGCCACATGGTGACTTAACAGTTTTACATCCCTTAATACGCTTATATGGTTGTTTGAACTGCTTTGTGGATTTCACGACTCTCTCTCTCTCTCTCTCTCTCTCTCTCTCTCTCTCTCTCTCTCTCTCTCTCTCTCTCTCTCTCTCTCTCTCTCTCTCGCTCTCGCTCTCGCTCTCTCTCTCTCTCTCTCTCTCTCTCTCTCTCTCTCTCTCTTTCTCTCTTTCTCTCTTTCTCTCTCTCTCTCTCTCTCTCTCTCTCTCTCTCTCTCTCTCTCTCTCTCTCTCTCTCTCTCTCTCTCTCTCTCTCTCTCTCTCTCTCTCTCTCTCTCTCTCTCTCTCTCTCTCGCTCACACACACACACACACACACACACACACACACACACACACACACACACACACACACACACACACATACACACACACACAAAACAGAGTGATGCGAGAGTACTTACTGGTTTCGGCCTTGGATCTGCTGGGTCCGAAGGGAGAGGTGACGCTCGGGTTGCGTCCCTCCTCCTCCTCGTCTCCGTTCCTCTGCTCGCGTTTGGGCATCGTCAGGTCTTGGGCGCCGTTGTGGAGGCCGCCCGCACCGAGACTCACGCCCATGCCTAGTGACGGGCCTCCGACGCCCACACCGAGGCCTCCGCCGCCGCCCATGCCCAGGCCTGGTGTTGGTGAAGAGAAAAATACGAATCAAGAAGAGCTGATATATGAGATGGATGTCAGTGAGGAGAAATCAATATCAAATCTAACAGGTAAACAATGTCGGGTGGAAGCTTCACTCACCAACCGCGCCGAGGCCCATGCCTGTGACAGCAGCATTTCCCTGAAGCTTGCTCAGTTCCTGGTGGTAGGCGTCGAGGGCGAGCTTGACCTCCTCGTGGGATCTGTTGAACAGCAGTGACTGGCCCAGGAAGGGGAAGAGGATCCCCGGATATTGGGGGTCTCGCGGGAGGGGGATTTGGGGCTCCTGAGGCCTTGACATGAGCTTGACAAGTTCCTCCTGGTAGATTCTAGCCACCTTCTCCTGCGGGATGTCGTCGTTGTCGTACTTGCGGATCCGCGACCGCGAATCTCCCCGTGACAGCGGGCTACTGGAGGTGGGCGGAAATTGCAACGTTAACACCAAGCTTCACAGATTTTTTTATTTATTTTATTTTTTATAAATAAATGTTATACTTTCATTGAAACATATTAATTACTAATGTGTCTTATCATTAAAACAAATACCGTCTTCTTCAAATATGAAATCTAAAATCGTGACATAAGAGGCCATCCATCACACCAGGCCATGAACAGCTCCTCCAATGCATGCGGGGAAGGTCCTCACCTGGGGGAGTGCGTAGAGCTGGCGGGCGACTTGGAGTCCGTGCTGCGAGAGTCCTGGTCCTGCTGACCCGCCTGGCTGGTTGCCGTCGAGGAGGTCATGGCGCGAGAGGCTTCGGTCAGGATATGTTGGATTCTTTCCTCCGTCACGGTGTCATCAGGGCCCCGGAAAGCTCCGCTCGAGTCCTTGTGCGTACCTGTAAGGAGACCTGCACACTTAGTGTTAGGGCACTCGAACACTCCGGCCAGGGGCATTGCCCAACGCCGGAAGGATGTCATTTTCTTAATGCTAAATACAAGATAAACAACACTCAAAGAAAACATCACAGAATTACGCCTTATTCGAGCACGTCACTTTGCGAAGCCGAGCCACAAACACCCTATCAGCAAAACAAGCTACAAGCCGCGCGCGTCAACACACGGCGAGGCACGCCCGAGATTGCCGTGAAGCCTAATGACACACGAGAATAATTTAGGCAACATCAAGGCCCCAGCCCGGTAGTTGACTCCTTCACCCGCGCACGCAAGAGGTCCATCACCAATAATTCTTGTAACGTGAAGACCCTGGCGATGTCCTCCGCTGATCGCTCCCGACTCGGGCGCAAAGGAAGGCGTGTTTTTGTGCATTATCTTCTTATGCTCTTTTTTCTCTCGCTTTTAATGCTTGTCGTTACCATTTCCTTCTTGGGGGAGAGAGTCGGCATTAGTATTTACGCCCTGAGGGGGTTTGTTATATTTCTGTTCTCATAATCCAGGAGGAAATTGGTCGGTGTACACTGGTTAACCTGACGACGCCCATAGTTGGCTTGCATACCACGCGGCAAAGTCACTCTGATTAAGAGTTACCAATTCGAAATCATTTTCTTTTTCCTTGCTCCTTCCCCTTCTTTCAAGCCCTCGCCAGCGACTCACTTCCTCTGAACCGTCTCAGGTAAGCAGAGACCCCGCCCTTCCGCCCTTGCTTCCCTTTCTCTCTGCATCGCACGATTCGAAAATGATTTAGTTCGGCTCAGAACGGGAAAGGGTTCGGCCATCGATTAATCTCCATCGGAAGAAAGCGGGGAGGCGATGAGCGGTGGGAAACGTATTCAGCCGCAATTCTTTTCTTCCTGGACCGATTCCGCGCACGATTCGGGACCTACGCGAACCAGAATCTATCGTTCGTGGTTTCGGCGACCTCCGGTGAACCCCGGGGTCTCCGAGTCGCCCTCAATCAGCAAGGATAAAAGAAATTCTGAAGTCTCCTGCCTCAAAGTAGGATCTCGGGCTCTCATTTTCTCCGCGGCGAGGGGGGACTTAGAGAAACTGACTGACAACCTGACGCGTAGCCAATACCTGAGGCGGAGAGGTTCTCACTTACTGGTCGTTGCGCCTTAGAGGGGGTACGGCGGGGTCAGTGGGGTCAGGGAGGAAGGGGGAAATCGGGGTTTAGAGCCGAGGTGATAGCATAAAAACTTAGCAAGATAATTTACTGGGAAACAGTCAGTGATTGCAGCTTAACGGGTTTTAGTATTGATGATACGGGTCAGCGGTTGTTGTTGTTGTTATTCCACAGTGCATGGTGTATTGTGCGAAACTTCCACTCGAAACTGTTGATTTTTGTTACGTGAGGTTCCTATAATGTATGTCATTTGACGATCTTCCTGTATCGAGAACAAACCGCGACAACATAAAGACTTATCGAAGTGAAACCACAAATGGTGCACGGTGCGCCACTGTCAACACTCGTCACCACAATGACCGCCGCAAGGATCACACTCGCAGCTGTTCCTCGCTGGAGCATTCACCATCACTCACGGCAACACCTTCACCGTTATCATTACCACACATATCCTCCGCGCCACAACTTCACGGGTATATTAACAACCACATGGTATAACCCGGGAAACATGTGACAGAGGTTCCATCTCAAGACCCTCCTCCGAGACACTATATATGAAGAACCAGTGTACCCTGACCGCTTCTCACCCTTCCTTCACCCACCCTTCTCTCATCGCCCCACCCCTTCCCTCGCCACCCTTTCCCTCCTCACAAAGCCCTCGCTTTTCGCACCCTTTTTCCCGGCATCTCCCATACCCCACTTCACCCCCTCCCCCTCTCCCTCCCTCCCACTCGGTTTGCAGGGCGAGGCGCAGCAAGAACAACAGAAGCTGACGATTGCAACGTCTCGAAGCCGCGCAAAAGGAAGACAGTAATGAGCTTAATATCTGTAATTAATATGCAATCCGTGGCTGGGTTTGGATCCGGTAGTCACACAGGCGATGGTATGATTGAAGAAGGAGAACCACATGGAGGGGAGGGGGGGGGGGTAAGACCTTGGAGAGAGAATGGTCGTGAAGGGAAATGGACGACAAGGGTGCACATTCGTATGAAAATGGAGAGACAAAACAACACAGTAAGAAGAGGAGAGTAAGTCGAAAATAAAGAAATGTAATGATAAGTAGAATTACCAGACTGAGACAAAATCAGAATGATACAATGGTAAATGATGTGAGCATGAGGGAATGCACTGAAGGTAAAAATTAATAATAATAATTGCTCTAATTATAGCCAAAGAAAATTTAAGCAAACTCAGAAACTCGGGGGGAAAAAAACGAACAAAAATATGACACACGACTAGAGAACATCAAAGTAATAAAACGATTACACACAACATTAGAAGCAAGGCAAAAATCCGCGAGACAAATAAGCCGAAAGTTTCGTTCTTGTCTCCTAAATCGAGGAAAGGCGACGGAGGGAGACACTCATAAGACAAGAACCCTTCCTTTTAAAGAAAAAAAAAAGAAGAAAAAAAAGAAGATCTCTCGAACAGTCTATGTCATGGAGGAGGTTGAACGTGATACCAGAATACGACTGGGCATATCACTAATGTATGTCTTTTGGAGTCACATTTCGGTCCTACTTCAGCCAATGGCGAGGAGGCACGGTGGAAATAACTCAAGAAAGGAAGTCTGTGATACCTACAATTAAAGAGTAATGCCCGGGTCCGTCAAATGATAATGGTGAAGTTGTGGGGTTATTGCTAGCCTAAGATTGATCATTGGCCTCGAACTGATTGCTACGTTGCAGTACGAGCGGCCCCGGTAATCTACCCCAATCAGCCTTTAATCAGCCTTACTATGACATGATTTTTGACGAACAATATGCAGTCCAGACTTAATATTGGTAGATCATTGGGAAACTGGCCAAAAAAGGGAACTAGAAAGAACCAAAAGAAAAGAAAAAGAAAAAAAAAAAGATTAAAAAAAAAAAATATCCCGGACATAACTCACTAGGTTCGTGGGTGCCATCTGCTGTGTGAGAGGTACATGCAATATCGCCTATAATATAAGCATAAAAACTCTTCAATGCGGTTTTTCAATTGCATGCAACATACGCTAGGAGTTATAATATGATTGCCAGATGTCGTGATTCGCCGACCGATATAGATTACGAAGGATATTGGCTTTTCTTATTATTACTGTATTTTATGACTCATGCCACTGATTCTTTTGATGCAGATGGTTACTTTATCATTTTATGATTATATAACCTTTTTATATGTATGTGTACGTACATGTATTGCACATCCTAACTGCAAAATCTTATTGCAATCTTGGAAAATCATATTGTCTGCCGGAAGTGAGTATGATGTCCGTTCTGGTGGAACTTGAATCATATCGTAAAAATGGAAGTCGAAAATAATTTACGAAAAGCATGGCCGTAACTTTTGAAAAAGTATTTTCTAAACCTCTATTACGGTTTAAATCATTATATTCATAAATTTATATATTCATATATATATATATATATATATATATATATATATATATACATATATATATATATATATATATATACATATATATACATATATATATCTATATATATATATATATATATATATATATATATATATATATATACATATATATATATATATATGTGTATGTGTGTGTGTGTGTGTGTGTGTGTGTGTGTATATATATATATATATATATATACATATACATATACATATACATATACATATATATACATACATATATATATATATATATATATATATATATATATATATATATATATATATATATATATATATATATATATATATATAATACACACACACACATATATATATATATATATATATATATATATATATATATATATATATATATATATATGTGTGTGTATGTGTGTATGTGTGTGTGTGTGTGTGTGTGTGTGTGTGTGTGTGTGTGTGTGTGTGTGTGTGTGTGTGTGTGTGTGTGTGTGTGTGTGTGTGTGTGTGTGTATGCATGCATACATACATACATACATACATACATACATATATATATATATATATATATATATATATATATATACATACATACATACATACATACATACATACATATATATATATATATATACATATATATACACATACATAGACACACACACATTAATGTGCGCGTTTGTGTGTTCATAGCCCTTGGCTATTCGCTTTTTATGCTTTCCCAAGTTGCAGAAAACTTGCCGGCAGTTCGAAGGGGAACTGCAGGCTGAATGCTAGAGCAGACGGCACGAAGCCCTTTAATAGGACCTGCGAGTCTGTAGTCTGCAGCAGCGCCCGGCGAGCTTAGAGAGCCATGTGGGCAGACCCGTAATTAACAAGCGGTAAATGTCAGCTTCATCAGCGTGTCGAATGGGATGAGGATTGTATACCTCGGTAATATTCCTAATTCGCTGACAGTTGGCCTGACGATACCCGTCACAATACAAGGCTCCGCGCTCTCCCCGTCCAGAGCTCGTACGCGAATTCCTGGATACGTATTTAATAAAAAAAATAAAAATAATAATGATAAAAAAAATAATGGCCACGCTATATCTCAGGATTTTATTTCAAACGACGGACGAACAAGTAATCTAAAATCTTGAAATTTTGAAAGGAAAAAGAAAGAAAAAAAATCTCTTGCCATGAGTCCCTCCGTCAAAGCAGGGGACAGAGGGAAGCCCCCCCGGAGGTATTATCCTAAGGGAGGAGGAGGAGGTGGGGGAGAGTTTGAGTGACTCTGGTCTGAAAGCAGACTTGAAATTCACAAGAAGCGACGCCAGTCCAACGTAATGTAGCCGAAGATCTGTAGAACCGGGAGGTCAGATAGGCAAAGGCAATGGTTTAAGACTTAAAGGGAGAACCATTGAGATGCATGTAAGGCGTCGAGTAATAGCGCCCTTCACCTTGTTCCTATCAGTCAACGTCGTGGACTGATACACCGGCGATAGGTGGGTCTTCTGGCGCTGTACGAACACGAGCGCACTGTCGTTTAACTCGGGGCTTCGAGCGCTTCGGCCCCGCGTCTCGATACCTTATGTGAACACTATTTTAGATGCTGCGGTAATACCAACTATCGATATCGGAATTGGCAGTCTGAGATGAGAGGGCGGCCGGTCCTATTATTACTGATAAAAATGGATCTTCAGAAATACCACCGCGCGGTGTTTAATGTTCAGTGCTAAAGAACATTTTGGTGTGTATTTTCTTCTCTTGTTGGTGTAAATTGGTTTAAGGGAGAAACTTGCCTCACGACACATTTTATGGTTTATGTGAACATCAATCATTCTTGTATATTTGTATAAATTAATGCGACTTTTAGTATCTTTCTTCCTTGTAAACACAACTATTAGAATAGATGGATCGCATTAGTTTGGCTTACTATAACTGGCAGAATGAGGGATAGACTCTCAGATGTACCACACAAACAAGGCGCTAAGTAAACAAATAAACCTTACGCACGAACTATCACACGCACGAACATACACACACACACACACGCACACACACACACACGCACACACACACGCACGCACACACACACACACACACACACACACACACACACACACACACACACACACACACACACACACACACACACACACACACACACACACACACACACACACACACACATTCATTCATTCATTCAATCATTCACTCACTCACTCACTCACCCACTCACTCATTCACCCACTCACTCACTCACTCACCCACTCACTCAAACACACACACACCCTTCGTACGACCTGTCCAAACATCTTCGCCCTTTCCCTCTCATCTCCCAATAGATAAGAAAAAGACATGCCTAACATTAACCGTGTCCGAACAGTATCGGCACCGTGTAGATTGCTGTGGCCCGAATAGTTGTCCCGTGTAAAGTGTGAAAATTACATGCCATCAACACACGCTCCGCCAGTCCCACACGGACGGCGCTGGTCGAGGCGAGCCCGTCTGACGACACCTCCCTTTCCTCGGCGATCTCACTCTTTTATATACACACTTTCCTTTATGCTTCGTTAATCTAAGCGCTGGTGAACCGTGTTGCAGATAAGTGCCAGTGTTCAACGTGAGAATATCGAATTTCTTTCTGTTTTGTTTTTCTCTCTGTTTTCTCTACGTATCAATCTTTAAAACGTTTTATATCATTTCTTTCTAAGATTAGCCAAGACATAGTTCGGACACCTTCCTCCCCTACCCCGGGCTTTACCCTCCCCTCCCCCTGCTCCTCCCCGACCCTGTAACTCGTTTTTTGTCATTCACGGCTAGTCCTGAATAGCCATGGCGTCTCGGTGCTGATGGATCAATTATCCAGCCGTATTATTTGGCTCCACTAGCAAAGATTAAATAGAATTATGCATCGGTAATGTATGTTAATTCATGTAATCGTGAACAGAATTAATCTTGACTCTAAAGAATAACCCATTCACATGCAAGGTGTTTGTGTGTCGGGGCACGAGGAGGAGCGAAGGGCCCGGGGAGGGAGACTTATTCGCCGGACAAGTGTGACCGATTCGCGAGCGCCGTGTCCCTGGCTTGGGCGAGCGAGCAAGAAGGGGCAGGTGTAATAGAGAGAAGCTTTGGGGCGCGAGCACATAAAGTGTGGTGTGGGCGTCGGGCGTGAGCGAGCAGGAACACGGGCGCTGTGGTAGGTGAGCTCAGGTTTATAGTCCTCTCGTGAACATTAGAAGTGGTAAAGGGCGGGGAATTAGCGATAGGCGGTGGTCAGAGTGATTTTTATGGCTGTTTCAGGGTGATGAATGCAAGTCGAGAGCGGTCGCGGTGATTGGAATTTTGGGGTTGGACTGGGATGCTGATAAGGTCGTGGAAGTGTTTCATGATAGAATGTTTATGGCCGGGGTATCCGGGTCGGGGCAGGTGATCCAGGCAGTAATAAGAAATATATGGGGGTGCAAACGTCTTCTTATCAGTTAACATGGCCAGATCGAGGATACATACATAATAACTTCCTAGTTGTAGCTTTCATGTATGCCTTTTCTTCGCAAAACGACGAGGAGAAACTCGCCAAAGACACGCGAGACATCGGTCAATAAAACAAAACTCTATGATAAAAGCGACAGCAACACCCCGGGTCGAGAAGAGAACCACTTCCCGCTGATGCCTCAATCAAGGATATCTCCAGTTTGTGTCCGACGGTCATTCCACACGTAAGTCAGCGGGGACCACCCACAGCCGGCGGGTCAAGACGTTGCCGCTCCTTCCTCGAGGCCCGCCAGCCCGCCCTGCCCCGCTCACTCCCGCTCGCTTTGCCATTAATCTCGTGATTCTGGAACTGTACTCGCATCAATAAGATGCTTGATTCCATTAGCTCTTGTTCAGATGCGGGTTTTTTCTTCCAGGCATGGAGTGGCTGGCCGGAAACTGCGGAGACCACCCACACGCCGCCCGTCCGCCATCACCATTACCTCTCAGTAGTCGGGAGCTCTCGCTGCGTGTTTCTTTTGTCACATTACGCTGAGGTTGGTTGTAATCTCAGTATAGACCTAGCACACCGACCATAATTCCAGCCCGGCCACCCAGAAGCGAAGATGAGGCTCTCGCCACTTCCTCCTTCAGGAAGGCGCTTCGGGGTGTCCTCCTCGCACTTCTCGGTAACGGCGGCAGTTTCCGGGCAGCCGCAATGGAAATAATTACCTGCAATATTGCTTGCGGTGGCGTTTTATGCGAGTCCGTTGGATATTACGGTTGCGGCGCAGGGAGGTTTAATCATAGCAGGAAAACTGATTCATCTTTGTGAATATCGTAGCATTTGCATATGCATCCAAAAGATTGGACAAGAAACCTCCGCGCTTCGCACGTTTGATATTCTGTAGAAAAACCGGCGCGCTACCTAAGCAAATCTAATTTTTATCCCTTCTGCGGGAATTCCTCGCGCACACATTACATATTCGGGACGAGATCTCGACTGAAATGTAGCTCATTGTAACCCTTTCTGCCCGAGCTAGCCTGGAATTTGATTGCATTTGCGGCCAAGACATGCAAGGTGCCAGCCAGAGCGCGGCGAGGCGTGTTCCCTGTCACATCACGCGTGCCCAGACGTCGCGGACCCGCAGAACGGACCACGACAATGGAATTATGAACACGGGAACGAGGGAATGCACTCCTCGGAGACCGGAGGAGGAGCTTGAATTATTAGTAGTTTCTAATGTCTCCTCGTATTATCTAACCGCGCGTGGGCCGCTTGGGAGGAGCATTTCGGGCTTGCACAACATCTCTCGCCATTAGGAGCGTCTCATTGCAGACCAAGAGTAATGATGAACGTCTGGAGTGCAACGTCACAGCGGTATCACGTGAATCTCAGGACATGTTGCCGTGTCCCTTGTAATATATTCTAATATATACCTAGTAGTTACGGTCCACACATTCGTGCCAGATATGAGTGGTGGGTGCCGGGGCGCTGGCCTGAGTTGCGCCGCGCCGGTGGTGAAGCTGCCCCTCTGGAATTCGAGATGCCAGAAAAGGGCGCGCAAACTCATGTCCTGTGTCACATTATCACGGTTGCCAGACACCATATGTCACCGTCATTTTTTATACGTTCTCATCTAAAGTATTTGAAGACGGTCGCATTCTTCATGGGCTGCGTCTGTCGACTGCCTTGGAGCTGTCTAGGCGTTGCAGCGCTGGGCATAATTGTGCGATACGGGTATATGCGCGACCCATAAGTTAAGAGCCGAGGATGGCATCATCAGCTTTCTCGCCGCGTTGCCCACGTCTCCACCTGAACCTGCGAGGCGACTTGAGATCCCTGACCACATCTCGGATTCAAAACACTATCTTGTCCTCGAAGCCTCTACATGTTGAATTATTGTTCTTACACACGATCATTAATAAGAGGGTTGCCGCAGTGTCCACCGAGGTCATCCGAGGGGGCGTCGAGCGGGCTCCTCCTCCGTCGAGCGCCGCCGAGCCTACGGTCCGGGGGATCAGGTTCACGAGTCACTCTTATCAAAACATGAATAGGATGAATTGCGACGATACCCTTCGCGACGGCATATTTACGATAGGTCGTATTGTAGTCATAGAATTAACATTTAAATTAGACTGAGCGCGGTGTTCCTCTCAGGCAAGGTCCGCGTGCCATTCGTCTTGCAAGGTCGCAGAATCTGTAATATTCCTCCCATTATTCACAACACAACTCTGGCGGATGCTGCGGCCCGGGAACAGCACGGAGAGTCGCGTCGCCCACCATTCTGAGATCAGCGCTGGGCCATCAACCGGAATTGCCTTGCTCGACCAAGATGAATATAAATGCGTAATTGTATATACAAAAAAAGAAAAAAAAATACAAATCGTAAGTTGTTCTATCTTTTTGCAACTTTATAGACGCCCGAGACTGACGACCTGTGGCTCTCCTCGTCTCGAAAATCGCCTCGATCCAAACTAATACTTCCCCTCCCCCCACCCCCTACCCGCTACCCCCTAGCACCGGAGCCCTTCCCCCCCCCCCCCGCAGAAAAAAGCAGGCTTGCAAGAACTTTCATAAAACCCTACATCTTCTTATAATTATGTCCATTTTAGGAAGAGGTTGATACGCCTCTGAATTTTACAACAGTCATTACATCTCATCACTGCTGGCCACGGGCTGATGTGGTGGGGGAGGGGAGGGGGAGGTGGTGAAGAGGAGAGGGGGAAGAAGAAGGGTGATGAAGGAGAGATGAAGGGGATTGTGATGAAAGAGAGGTAAGACGATTGATGATGGGTCGGTGAGAGAGGTGATGTAACATGAAAAAAAGGAAGAAAGTGATGAGAGTGACAATCTGAATGAGGGAAAGGATAGTTTACAAGAGAGAGAGAGAGAGAGAGAGAGAGAGAGAGAGAGAGAGAGAGAGAGAGAGAGAGAGAGAACACACACACACACACACACACACACACACACACACACACACACACACACACACACACACACACACACACACACCCACACACACACACACACACACACACAGAAAAAAAAATCCTTCCGAAAAGATGTTACTGAAATCATCAACAAGATAGATCAGCCATATATGTATCTGTAACCTTCTATAAGTCTAGACTCGCGTATCATAAATCTGTTAGTTGATTAGTATGTAAAGGCGTTGTTGCTGCAGATATGTCTTAACAAAACTCCAAGAATTTGCATGATTCTAGAAATTTGTGTATCTGTAATTGGTGCATCTAATGAGAGTCAGCGTGGACGAATATGCACTGCGAACTTGTTTGTCATCGTCATTGTAATTTGCATTACTGCAATAATTCTGAGGAAACAGCCACTGACACACATGTATGTATATTCCCTATCTGTCTATCAATAAACATATTTGCGTTCGTGTATTTGTGTTGTGTTTAGATGGGCTGAGTTGCATGTGCAACTGTGTATATACAGTATACATGTATGCATGTCTGAGTGTGTGTGTGTGTGTGTGTGTGTGTGTGTGTGTGTGTGTGTGTGTGTGTGTGTGTGTGTGTGTGTGTGTGTGTGTGTGTGTGTGTGTGATATATATATATATATAGATAGATAGATTGATAGATATCATAGATATATACATATGTACATATATCCATACGTATACACTTACGTAAACGTTTCTAGAATGTAAAATATTTCACAATTCACACAGCATCAGAAACGATTCAATTTTTTTGATGACAAACAATATCTTAATACAATACCTGTCAAGCCGACAATAAGTGTAATTAATCTACCATTTACTTGTGGGGAAAAAGTCTTTAATAATCTTGGAATGTTCAACCCGCCATAACATCCCGAGACGAGACTAAAACAGCGATCTTTAATTTACCGCCCAGCTCGCTCGTTTTATTACTTTCATTATCTCATTTTTTGTGCAGGCAAAGTCGAGGCTTTATGATCTTGTATTAACCATTGCGGGACCTTAGAAGACGTTTGCACTTTGATTGGGGCCTTTTATTACTGGGCTCTTGGCTTAGGGGTACTAAAGGGTTAAGAGTTATTAACAGTCTATGAGATTCAAGGTTGGTCGTTATATATTTTTTTTCTTTCATTTGGTATCGACTTCTAGTGATGAGCAGCGAAGTGATTTTTTTTTTTGGGGGGGGCAGAAGAAATTGGGGATCTCCGCTTTCCATGGGCGTTTTCAGCGAGAGATTTCAACGCGTTTCATTCGTCGATCGAGGTAGAAAAGATATGGCAATCATTAGGACACACGCAGACACTCATTTTTAATCTTCGCGATCATTCTCCGTTCGAGAAAACCTTTTTACGTAAGTTTAGGGAATATATATTTTTCAACACACACACGCACACACTTCAGAGCAGTCATTATCCCCGAAAAGGTGATGGCGCGAGCGGGAAACCTGTTGGATTCAAAGGGTTCTCTGACTGTCCCAGAATGTCGAGTTCTTGGCCCGTTCCCATTTTGGCGGGAGTGTTCGCCTCTCGAATGCCGGTTCACCAAAGGACCCCCCTTAACCCGCACCGCTGCGACCACACCTGCTGCCCGTCCGAATTACACTTAGGGAGATCCGTACACGGCGAGCCTTTCGTAAAGAGAGAGCGTTGCGTGTGTCAGACATTCGGCAATGGATTGGCCTGGCGTGAGACGAGGTCAGGTTATCGCGAGCGCGGACAGGTTGCGTCGTGGGTGAGTCCATTTGTTGGCTATTCTTGCACTTAGGTTCGGTGGGTGATTATGTCGTGTGGAGTGCGTTTATGGGTTTCTACACTAGGGGTTACTATGTACTGCCACGGGATACATGATTTCTATTAATGAAGACTTGAAAAAAAGGAAGTTAGGAGAAAACATTTTGATTTTGTTTACAGAATTAATTACCTATCTCAACAGACGAGCTGGAATGATGTTTATCCTGGTTCTCATAAAACTTGGATTTTTTTACGACTATCATTATTTTGGCAATGGTCACTGTTTGCCCATAGGATAATGAAGTTTCCCAAAAGGTGATATACTAATATATGATATATAACAATAACTGCGACCGCTTTCACCCCTCCCTCTAGAAAGGCCACGTAGCCGAGGGTGATTCGCCACAAATACGCCGGTTTGTTCCTTGGTAATAAAAGAAACATTAACAATGACCGTCACACAATAATCATTCCTTAGGGGTTCGTTCTTTTAAAGTTTCATCGATTATACTAAGCTTGGTCTCGTTCTTTCGAAAAGATGATTTCTACTTCGCTTTCTAACTATTATTTATCATTATTATTATTTGGATCATAACTATCATCATCATTATCGTTATTATACATTTCATCATCAGCATCACCTTTATCAACACCATCATTGTCATTATTTTATGACCATCTTTATCACCATTACTTGAATTCCCCGCTAATATCCACGCTAGCGATCCGACCGTTAAGAACCTAACGAAGACAGCCCATACTCTCTCATATCTCCGCCGAGCGAGACAACTCCTTCGCACCCACGCCGAGGTTGGGGGTCAGCCTATAAAACTACTAATGGATACACTATATCCTCCCATTTCCAAATTACCTCTCCTTATCAGCAAGATGCAACAATGCATGTGCCCTTCTACTTTTACAGCAACGCTCTCCGGCCATCCTTAAAGGACACTTCTAAGGTGGAGAGTGATTTGGAGGATTGTCTTGGGGGATAAAAAGGAGGTGACGAGAGGACGAGGGCGAGGTGGAGGAGGTGCATTTACGTAAAGGCAAAGTGACACTTTAAAGCGGACAATGGCAGATGGCATTTTAGGTGTGCATGGGAGGGGACATGCTCAGGCTGTTGGGGTGACACTGAGTTCGGGGATTTTATTAGCGAAATGACTTATATTGAAAGGCTGTGTGTACTCAACATTTAAGCCAGTCTGGTGAATGAATAACAACTAAAATGATTGGATCGCTGAATGGTAATATATAATAGTTTTTTTTTCAACCTCACATACGAAAGACAAAACTGTTTCTACGAAAGGCAATTAAAGGGCTCGGACTTATCGGCTCTGACGGAGGGGCAACAAGGGGTAGTAATTGCGTCCAGTGCCCACCATCAGGTAATGGCCGGTCCTTGGCTGTTACCCTTGTCATTACACACTCGCTTGCCCTCCCGTGAGACCATCACTTTTTCCCGATGGTCAGTCCTTCCCTTTCTCCTTCAGATCGATGCTTCTTGGTTCTTTGAAATTTGGATTTAGCTATTTTTTTTTCTTTGTATGTGGTTATTTTCTTGTCGGAGTGTTACACATTTAATGATGCAACTGTCGTAAATACTAGAGCTAATTAATCCTAAGTCGGAGCCACAGCAAGGGTTGCGGGACGCATGACAATACAAAACGAACTCTGACCACCATATGTGACATCACTGAAAACACTAAACACTTTTTATGATTAGGAACAAGTGGACAAGGATACTTTGTGAACGCACGATAACCAAGGGTGTAATAAAACAGCGGAATGTACACTCGCATGTGTTCTAATGAGTAAATTCTGATAAATGACCGAGAATCAAATACTCACAGACCTTAATATTTCGTATCATTTGGGAGACGAAAGCGGCCAACACATCCTGTATAATAACATTACAGACAAAATGACGGCAGCAATAACAAAAATAAATTGATGTACACAATGGAAGATTATAAATCGTTATTCTCACACGATGACGACAAAAACTTAACAATCAATTTAGAGCGAGTTGTCCGGCCTCCAATCCCGGGAGAGGTATCATTAAGAGCGTCATTTTGCCTCTTGCGTTCACCTACATTAATTTACATGACTTGTACATACTTTAAGATGGCTACCCGCCCTCGTCGGCCAGGTAGCAAGCTTAAGACCCATACACAAGGTGGCAGTCAGGTGTTCCATTGAGGGTTGACGCCTAGGTCTGGCTTTTAAGATTGCCATACCATTGGTTTCACCGTTAAACACTGTTGATCAGGTTTGGAGTGTAAGTTTAAAATAAAAATAATAATAAAATAAAAATAAATAAATGGTAGGTATAATGGCCTTTCCTTTTTTCATCTAGTTCAATAAACATATTCCTGGTCGATGATATAACATCGGAGGTTTAAAGAGCACATAAAAATCTCTAAGTTAAACATTTTATCAGCTATTGTACACAAGGGAACCGCTACCGATCGCAAAAATTACTCCCAAAGGATTCCCAGCACATCGACCTGCTCACACAATCGCTCAGGTACCGGAAACTCGTCAAAATGTGACATCCGTCAAGACATGCAAATTCGTGACCGGTAGAGCGTTTAGGGGAGGGAGAGAAGGAGAGAGGGAAAGAAGAAGAGAGGGAGGGAGGGAGGGAAGGAGGAAGGAAGAAAGAGAGAAAGAGAGAGAGAGAGAGAAAAGTAGATAAGAGAGAATGAGAATAAAGGGAATGTTCGGAACAGAAGGACAAGAGACAGAACATTTGACAGACATTTGTTACTATCTGTAGCTTCGTTGGCGTAATTACCCGTAATGACCGAGGAATTGTTCCTGCATTGCTTGCCTCTGTTGCAGCAGACTAAAACTGACTTGCACACGTACTTAACTAAAGATACATTGCAGTCAACGACGAAAGGAACACAAGGGTGCAAAAGTCGACAACGTTTTTATCTTCAAACTAATGGTTATACATTTTACAGTCCCATTTCCGGCTTCGTAACAGGTATACACTCCATCTCCCCCCCCCCCTACCCTCCCCCTTCCGATTCCCTCGCGGCGCCACAAGCAGGACCCAACGAGGGGAAAAAAGGAGGAAAATTAATTAACCGATGCGAAAATTCCCCATTCGTCTACATCCAGTATTAAGACATGGAGGACCTTATCACTTAGTTGATCAGCGCTGGCAATTGCAAAGCGCCTAAAGCGTAGCATCGTAAAAATTGTGGGATAATCGGGCAATTTTAGCATTATTTGGATTCTGTCTTAAGGTCCATTTTAGGGAAAGAACGATTGGCAAAATGACCACAAGGGCGGAAGGGTCTTTAAGATTATTATACTTCTTATTTTGATTCATTCATTATTATAACTATTAACGAGGATATAAAAATAATGTATATATATATATATATATTATATATATATATATATATATATATATATATATATATATATATATATATATATATATATATATATATATATATATAGTATATATATATACATATATATATATATATATATATATATATATGTGTGTGTTTGTGTGTGTGTGTGTGTACGTGTGTGTATAAATGTATATATACATATATTTGTAGTTTTTTTTCTACCAATTGGTACTCCCCTGTCCTGCCTTTTATTGTCGTATATTTATATACTATTATCATAATCCTCTCTCCTTTCCCGTAATTTGACCGAATCTCTTGCCAATAAAGCCTTCAAGTCTTATCGGTACGACAGGCTTTTCTTTTGGCAAATGATTAGCAAAACAGAGGCTTACCCCCTTCCCCCCAACCCCATCCCCACCCCAACCCCCAACCCTCCAAAGCACCGGTAATACGCGCTTGTTAAGCTCCATTGGAATATTTTTGCCGGACATTTGGCCAAGATAATATTCGTTCATCGGATATAATTTCTCACATTGAATCACCTGCAACGGCAAGAAAGGGGGGTTGTAGGGGGGTTGTTGGGGATAGAGAGGGGTAGGGGAGGGAGAAGGGGAAGTTTGGGGAAAGGAGGGAGTTGTGATTAGAAGCTGGGGAAGGGTGGGCGTAGAAGGGGAAGTTTGGGGTTCGAAGTTTTGGGAAAGGAGGAAGTTGGGGATGGATGGATAGGGGTGAAGGGGGGAGTTGGAACTGGAAGTTTGAGGGAAAGAAGAGAGAAGGGTCAGGTGGGAAGTTTGGGGATTGGGAAAAAAAGGGCAATAGAATTAGAAGTTGAAGAGGTGTGGGTGGGTGGGGTGAAGTGAAGTTTGGGGCATAATGGTGGAGGGTATTAAACATCCGGGGTTCGCGGGTTTGCTTTCCGATCTGGCTCTTCGGAATCAAATGTCAGCTTCATTAACTTCATAAGACCGAGACGACTAATAATAGCATCGCTGATCGCCGATGCTTGATTCATTGCACTTTAACTCCCTGATTGCTGGCAAAGTCGTGCGTGTGTGCGTGCGCGTGAGTACTTGTTTGCATGCATGCGTGAATACGTGTGCATATGTTTTTATACATAGAGATACACGTACACATAAACACACACATATACCCAAATTACGTATGTATGGACGTGCACACACACAGATATGTGTATATATATATATATATATATATATATATATATATATATATATATATATATATATATATATATATATATATTTGTGTGTGTGTGTGTGTGTGTGTGTGTGTGTGTGTGTGTGTGTGTGTGTGTGTGTGTGTGTGTGTGTGTGTGTGTGTGTGTGTGTGTGTGTGTGTGTGTGTGTGTGTGTGTGTGTGTGTGTGTGTGTGTGTTCAGGTATTTAACCATCCGTGTTAATATGATATTAGACAAGCCTACGTCGCTGAGACAGGTGGTCTAAACATCCGGTATACCTTATTCTGCCTCACCAGCTCAAACAGGTGGTCGAGACACCGGCATTAAAGGCAGGTATGCTAATTGGTAATAAAACCTTGCAGCTATAAAAGAGGAATAATTCTTTACAAATTGATACGGCAAGATAACGACTACATCATATTCTTTAATGCGAACTTCTGTGTGGTACAGCGAGCGCGGATCACCTTCGCAAATACCCGAGCGGATCCTTGTAAATTGCTGCATGAATTCATTAGAAACGGGCACAGTCGAAGAATCCACGAACGCGGCGACCCAATCCGGCGATCTCACGAACGGGCGCCGTGGAGGAACGCGGTCGCCGGGGGAAAATGCGTCCCGACTCGCCTTTTAAAGTATTAGAATGATAAGCAGCGAGGGAAACGGAGAAATTATTTATATTTTTCACCCGTCGAGATTTTTTTTTCCCCACTTTTTTTTTTTTTTGAGGGGTGAGGGTGGGAGAGTGGGTGGGAGGGTTCGCCATAGCGAGAGACCCGCGGGAAGTAAGACCTAAATCAGAATTTATAGCTATATTTATAGAATTTTATTGCAATTTCTATATAAACAGCAAACGGCGAGGTCCAAGCGCCGCGGTTATTAGCGATCATAAACCCGGACCGAGAGGCAATTCGTAAAATTAATAGGACGTGTTGCCTTACTCTGGTTGTCATTAATGGCAACGCGCCCCCGCAAGCCGATCCCGCCTTGTTTCTCGAGCTCCGACTTCGTCAGCATTTTCTGCGGGTGCGTCATGGGACCGCCGAGAGCCCGTGATTCGGTGGGTGGAGGAGAAGGAGGATCCAGGAGGAGGAGGAGGAGGAGGAACAGGAGGATAGAAAAGAAGGAGAAGGAGGAGGAGGAGGAGGAGGAGGAGGAGGAGGAGGAGGATAGAGGAGGAGGCGGAGGACAGAGGAGGAAAAGGAAGAGGAAAGAGGAGGAGAAACCACCCCGAGCGGCTTGGGTGTCACGCGCGCGTCCAGCCTTCCGAGTGGGTTTTTGTCGGTGTGGGGCCGGCTTTTATGAGCGACGTTTATTGATAATTTTGGCGTAGTTGATTATACGTATTTGCCTTATTTTCGAATAGTAATCTCTGGTGCTTAGCATACTGCTTTCTTTTTCCCCCTCCCAAACGACCACGATTACCGTCTAACTTTTTTTTTAACGGAAAGTTCCCTCCCTCTCTCTTTCTTCTTTTTCCTTCCCCCCTCCCTC